>JAZHYW010004684.1:0-42588 GCA_037355805.1 Ixodes ricinus
TCGCACTGTAGCGTGTGCCTTCGAGTGCGCCTTACTTGACCAAGATACAGCGCGCCGCTTTGTCCCCGCGAACCATTTGTCCGAATGTTTGCGAAGCTGAGGCATATGCAACGCTGCGGCGCCTGACACTTGCGCGCTACGGCGCGATTTCTTCTCAAACACCGACGGCTCAATGTCGCGGCTTGAATGCGCCTATGGCATGCCTTCATAATCTGTTTGCTAAGCGGTTGTCAGTTGCCAACGCACTTTTTCAAGTGCAGAGATATGTTGCCGCGAACTGTTTGTCCGAATGCCTGCGAAGCCGTAACACCGTTCGTCATATCCAACGTGCGGTGCCTGACAAACTGCGCGCGGCGGCGCGAGCCCTTCGCAAACGCCGGCCCCAACGTCGCGGCTTGTATGCGCTTATGGTATGCCTTCTTAATCTATCTGCTAAGTGGTTGTCAGTTGCAAACACCCTTTTCAAGTGTAGAGATGTGCTGTCACGCAGGCAGTCACCTTGAAACTCGTAGTTCCTTCAATAATTTTATTTCTCGAGTCAAGACGTCAGCTGATGCTCGACTCAAGATGTTAGCAACTGACAACCGCCGAGAAGACGGATCATGAATGCATGCCAAAGGCGCATACAAGCCGCAACGTTGAACCGCCGGCGCTTGCTGGGGCTCGCGCCGCTGCGTACAGTTGTCAGGCGCCGCAGCATTGGATATGCCGAACGGTGTTACGGTTTCGCAGGCATTCGGACAAATGATTCGCGACGGCAAAGCGGCGTGCTGTATCTTGGTCAAGTTAAGCAGCACTCGAAGGCATACGCTACAGTGGGAGTCAACGGAGCAAGCGCGGGCGGCCAAATCGCAACGCACTCGGCTCTCGCGTCGCGATTGTTGATTCAGAGCTCTGCCTACCCCTATGACATGTATGCGGGTGTTCATAAATGGCTTCTCTCGACTGCACGCGGGTCAAATAAATCAAAATGAACAGCTAACAGCGCGATAGGAATCGGTAGCAACAATTCACCAATTCAAGACACAAAAACTATATATATGCAAGAAATATCGCGCGCAGAAGGGAATAGAAACACTTAGAAGCAATACAAAATACACTGGAATAGATAAAAATAGGTAATGAAATCGAAAAACAGAGGATTAAGAGGGGACAAGCGACAAGGCAATGCGATCTCAAGGCAGAGCGGCGAGGCGAGGGACAGTCTCTCCCACAATTCCTCGCGCGCAAGCCGGGGCACTTCCTCGCGCGCGGGCGGGCCAGGATACACAAGTTGAAATCATCCGCATACTTAAGTGCTGAGTAAATGCACGCTTGTTTACCATCTTGGGGCAGTCTCGGGCTGTAAGGGCAGGTGGGGAAGACCTGACAGGACCGTGACACAGCTGGCCACACCAAGAGTATCAAGTTGCTGTAAGAGAAGCAAAACGTGTGCACGTTAACACATGTCAAGCAAAACTTTAAGGTGTTTTACAATAATGTACGCAATTTTAGCCCATGCTAGCACTAAATTTGGTGCTTGCATTAGCGCACGCTGTGCCAGAGTGTTTTAGAATAGCGTTTCTCCACCGCAACGGAAAAGCCTAAGCCCCTCGTGCTTGCAACGCCACAAAGGTACTGCAACACTTTTCTTTTTGCACACGAAATCCTGTAACTTGGGAAAAAAAACAAGTTTCTTGGTTCAGAGTAACATTTTAGAATCGTTTAAATATGAGAATGCAACGCAATAGCTTCCCGCAGTGCGGCCTTTTTTATCCAACATGGCCACCCTGGAAGCCCCATTGCAGTACTCTGGTCCGCAAGGCGGAGCATATACGGTTACCCTATCCAGACACAAATAAAAATTTAGGTCAGAAGGTAAGAAACCACAAAATTTGACCTCGAACTGTCATTTAACCCATTCGAGGAATTATTCTTCGACAGAACGCCTCTTTCGACTAGTTGCACTTCGACGAATTACCCTAATACGAATTGGCCTCGTTTGACAAATTGACCATCGATGAGCTGGCTGTCGACCAGTTGACTTTCGACGAGTTGGCCGGATCCCATGTGGTGAACGTCGCACTCACGACGTCTGCCGGAGCCGCAATCCCAGGAACTGCCATTTTTTACCTGTGCTCGTCTTGGCTTGTAGCCAACTTCTCATCACGAATCCTCCTCGGAGCAACGCAAAGACTCTTTGCGAACGCACGAAATTTCTAAAAAATAGCGTACGCAAAGTGCAAAATGTGGTTAGCGTTCGGCGCATGCGCAGTGGCGACGACGCTATTCTTTGCGTACGCAAAGCCTTAGCGTGCGCATTGTAAAACTGCCTAATAGCTACGTTTACATGAATGCGACTTAGTTGCATCGACTCCAGTTGTTGCATCGAATGCAGTCATATAAATGGCATAATACACTAAGGAAGTGCATCGTATTCAAACCGCTCAGACCTAGCAACCCAAGTCAAAAGAAGGTCGCATCGCATCTTGAAATGGGGAGGATTATGGGAAGGAGCTCCTGCAGGAGAGCAATGCTGAGAACAGGCAAGTAGCCAGGGGTTGCCCATGCCCCCCCCCCCCTACCCCCGAATCTTTCATTTTTGCTGACGCCTCCTCTCCCCCTTCCCCCTTCGCCTCATACACGCATTTTGTCATATGCGCCCCCCCCCATATCGAAATCCTGGCTACGTGCCTAAGCAAAATCCGGACACAATCTCGGGTGTCCCTCCGTAATTTTCTCTCGAGAACAAACGCAAACTCTTCTTGCCATTGTAAATGAGCTGAATATTGGCGTCTCCAGTTTTCAAGAAGCTCAGAAGAGGAGGTCGTTTCTGTCATCTGCTATCGCTGCTTGGTTCTCGTAGGCAGCATAGAAACAAACATTGTTTCCAGTAATTTTTTATGCTTCCGCCGTGTCATTTTTACGCACTGACTAAGAAGAAGGTTGCTACCGTCAAAAAAAAGAAAAGACCGCATCTCCACGTGGTGAATGATGTTGATTGGGCCGAAGCGGCGTCTGCTCTGTTTTCATCCATGTCAGAAAGAGAATGTTTGGTATGGAACGTGGTTATATACGCATTTGACCGCAGCGCCCTCTCGTCTATAAATGTTGAGCCAATGCATGCAAAGTTTAACGCGATTATATACGCATTTGACAGCAGCGCGCTCTCCTCTAGAGACGTTGAGCGGCTAAATGCAACGTTTCATCCATGACATCCCCAGCTCTTGAGTTACAACCACAACTCAGAGTCCCCTACTCGTCCCGCAGTCATGAACGAATGGTTAAGGCGATGGACTAGAAATCCATTGGGGTCTCCCCGCACAAATTCGAATCCTGTCGACTGCGCAAACATTTTTTCTTTTTATGTGAGCATGGACGCCGGCCGGACGGACGGACGTACAAGGCTAGACCCTAAGGAGCCTTGCCCCTAAAATTGCTTCGCTTTCATATGTAACACTGATCTTAAGCTGCAGCAGGCACGTAGCCGGGGGGGGGGGGCACAAGGCCCAAGCCTTACCCCCCCCCACAAAAGAATTATATTTTGCTGGGACCTCCTCTCCCCCTGATACAGAAATTTGTCATATTTGGCATTCCCCCCCCCTTCCAGAAACAAAATCCTGGCTACGTGCCTGCGCTGCAGTGAAAGAAATTTATGGTGTTCAGCGTGCTGAACGACAGAAACGACCTCCTTTCGTCCGCCACTTTGCCTGACCAGCGCACCCCCTATAGTTCGCTGGAGTCACGAATAGCTGAGCTGCTCGGTGAGGGCGGCCCCCGCTATGGCCTTGCACATCGGAGGTAGTCCCTAGAATAAGTTGTAAGCAGGAACCGCGTCAAGAGCTCCAAGTGCTGGTACCGCAGAAAGAGTAGCTCCTACTTCAGCGCTGCTCCTGCTTGCACCAGAACCTCTCGTCCTTGTGGTCCAACCACGATAGAAGTAGTGGTAGTGTCTTGAAACCAGTTGGAAACAATCTTGCTCACCTTGGTGTGTGCAGTATTGTTCCCTCTGTTCTAGAGTGGCAAATTGAGGCCCAGAACTTTCAGCGCTTTCTTGCATCCTGTAACCTCTTGCTGAGAGACAGTGGTTAAGATCTTCATGCTCATCAGAAAGGCCTCCGCATGCGAAACACAGGCCAGAAACTGTGATTACGAAGTTTGGCTCGCACCGGAAACGCAGGTTTAACTTTGAGATGTGACACAACATGGTGCCATCTTAGCGTAGGACTTGATGTGCATTAGCATGAATGTTGGCACATCGGCTTAGTTCTGAGAATAATTAAATTCGACGCACTGCAAGTCGCATTTATGTAAACGTGGCAAACCTGGACGAGATAAACGGGACTTGAAGGTAACAATACTAGGCAGGAGACTGAGGGAGAGGGGGAAACAGAGACAGCGTGGGGACTTCAGAATGCCGAGCTTTGGTTGGAATGATTGGTGAGTAGATCTAAACCTCGCTGCCTTTGTCTTCATTACACTCGTCGAACAAGTTAGAACGCGGAACACCAGCATCTGGCGTTTTGCTCTTGCATCAGAATGTGTTCGACACATGCAGGGGTGGAAGCGGGCTAGAGCCTTTTGTAGCAGGGCTGGGAGCAGCAAAAAGTCCCACTTTGGAGCAGTTTTAGGAGCAGTAAAGGCTCGCTTTAGAGCAGCTCGGGAGCAGCAAAAGGAAGTTTTGTAGCCGTAGAAGTAGGTTTTGGAGCAGGTCACGGAGGTCAAACAGGTGTCTAAAAGTGATTTGTTGTTGCTAAATGTGAAAATGTGGTAAAAATATGCGCAAACACGCGGGCTTGACGTCACGGAGCTGCGGCGGCGCTGCGATCGCGCCGGAGCCGGGGGTGTGGCAGGGTGTGGGCAAAGGGCGCACGTTTCGCATGGGCGTCATAGCATTTCAGCATGCCGCGAAGCTGTGTTGCTGTTAATTGCACCGAAATGTACAAGAAAAGTAGCGGAGTGAGTTTCCACAAGTTCCCGGCAGACTCTGAAAGGCATAAAAGGTGGATAATATCCGTGGATCGAAAGAATCGTCGCCTCGCGCAGACGACCGTTTGTGCGGCAAACACTTTCTTGAAGGCAAGTGCGGCTTCCATTTCAATCTCCGTCCCGAGGCTTGCTTATGTGCAGGAAAGCGTTGCCTGATCAAGACCACCGGGATTTTGTTCCCATGTGTGTTCGCGCATCAAAGCATCGGCCAAGCGCTCGTCGGAGGCTCGCTACGCCCGTGCTACCCAGCAGAAGAGGATCGGCGACAGAACGGCAGTGTTATAGGCGTTACCGGAGAAAAGTAACGAAGTACGTTACTCGTTACTTGCAAATAAAAGTAACGCGTTACCGAGCTACGTTGCCTAAAAATAAAAGGAACCCGTTACCGCTACCGATAAAAAGTAACGCACGTTACTTCTGCGTTACTTTTTTAAATTAAGATTTAGCACATTTTACGGTTTTGACGATACATGTCATATATCAAGAAACATTATGTTCGTGCAGAAACTGAACATAATTACTTTATCACGTTTTACGGTTTCACCTAAATACTCACGAGAAAAAACGCCAAGAAAAACCTGGCTTGACGCCTAAAACACGGAAAAAATTGAAGTGTAATTTCTTTAAGACTTGGGAAGGAGTAACGAGTAACGTAACTACGTTACTTGAAGTAGTAACGTAAGTACGTTACCCGTTACTGTGTCGAAAACGTAACGAGTAGGTTACTACGTTATTGAAAAAAGTAACGCGTTACCGGCAACGCCGTTACTTGTAACGTGTTACCGCCAAGACTGCAGAAAGGACAAAGCGTTACTGCTTGTCATGCCTTGTGGTCATGAGGGTAGGAAAAATATCATACCTTGACTTGAAGACGCTGTGTGTATTTAATCAATTAATGAATACACACACTTCCGCAGACCCACAGACTGCTGATCCGCCGGCAGTGCGGAAACCGACTCGAAGTAATCGTAGGCCTCGAGAGACTTGTACGCCTGCACCGTGTCGGCCGTGAACTGGCTTGGCGAAAAAACTAAATAAACGACGACATGAGCCGTCGACTTCGGTGGCAGCAACTTTACGTCGGAAGTCCAGCAGGCCTTGTTTACGGCATACGGATCGTCGAAGGCAACGCCGTCACCGCACAGTTTGTTTCGATACCGCTGCCGTTCAGGCTCGGGCAGCGAGCTCAAATAGTCGGGCATAGGATACGACATACGTTCTCAGGAAATACGACGCACAAATAAAGATACAAGCGTCCCTACAACGACAACAACGAGCGCACGCCATAGAACGCAATGGCGAAAACGCGGAGAGCCGGGCTGCTCTTGCCCACATAGCTACCGCGCATGCGCGGCCTTGCGGCGTGTTGGTAAACAGAGTCGCTCCGCGTGTCGGTCTATAGTTAGCAATCATGTGAACTTATAAATTCCCGAACGCTCATCACTTGCCGTCACTAAACGCCGCTCAATCATAGTGTCTTCATGGCTAATAAACGTCTTCCTATTTATACTGATGCTTTTCATCATATTCCTCCTAAGCTGTACTTACAACATAATGTGTGTCGGTACTTCCGAAAATATTGCAACGGCGTTTGTTTTCTGGGAACTATAATGTAACAACCTTTACAACATCTTCCGGATCCCGTGAAACACAATATTTCGTTACGTCACTTTTCAGTCGTCATTATAATGGCGAGGTAAATACCGTAAATCGCGAAGCAGTTTACTAGACGTCCGCTTCCACTGGTGTCTTGGAAGATTGAGTCTACTGAGCGTGCATTCCTGCAGAAGAATTTTTCATTGACAGAATATTGACACGTCAATCAACAATTGATTCCTTCTTGGTAAGATTTATTGCGAAAGCCCGTCGCAACCGCCGAACCGCATGTCCCTATAGCAGCCTTGACAATGCTTGCAAGATGAGCTTGCTGGGCCACGCTATAGCCATTGCTGTCTGTACCTCAGCATCTTGCAGCACTGCATGGTATCAGAGCACGTGCAAGTGCTGTCATTGCATAAGCGTTTCGTGAGCAGCATGACGTCTAAGGCAACACTGCAATACGCGTCGATACTCTGTAAAATTGTGACGGTCGCTATCGCGTGATTCTGACAGCTTGTAACTGAACAGCGTCGTACATCAGCCTGACATTCTCGCATAGATGAGTTTGCTGGGCCACGCTATTGAGCCAGCTGAGCACAGCTGGCAGCGGCGCGAGCAAGGCCACGAGGGGAACGTGATGGTGCTCGAGCCATCCCACCGTGAACCAATATTTCGGCCACCCCACGGGTGCGTGTCGCCATCTATTGGTTGAACTAACGCCTTGTTCAAGATGGCTGCCGTGGGACCGCAGCCTTACACGGTCCCACTGAATGTGGCAGTTTAGGTACTTTTTGGTAGGTCATTACTCATCTCCTTTTAAGCACTGTTTTGTGGGATTGATGTCATTCGAAAGGCAATGCAATCCTCTTTCATTTGATATTATGTATGTATTGGTTTATACTGTTCATGCGCATTTGTAGCGTTGTGAATATGATGGCGCGGACCCTCACTTGCTCCGCTGGTTCATGTTTTACGAACGATTCATTAAAGATAACACGGTTCCAATAGAGCAGTTTTGTTAAGATGATGTCGGAGCAGAATGTAACGGTATACTTTTTTGGTATTTGCACTACTTTGTTTTTTACAGCTCTCCAAATATTGCCCTAAAATTGACATTTTTCAGCACAAATATACTTTTAATGGCAAGCGCTAGGGCAATGAAATTAGCTACAGATGTAGTGATTATATTTGGTAATATGCAGAAAAAAAATTAATGTTGTGTAATATTTTTTTGTTTAGATATTCTATATCAAACGTAGCACTTTTTTGTGCTTCGAGTCATCGTAATTCAAATGCCGCTGAGTAAATAATTAAACCATGGTAAAATCGTTTAGAACATTTAGAACTACAATAGTTGCCCAAGAGGTGGACGGTGGCTTTTTTTTATTTTCAAAGTCATAACGCTCCGGGAGCCCTTCAAACTTACCTGTTTTTGACGCACATCTTTTTTGGACATCAAACAGATTTATTGGCATCTAATAACATTTATTCTATGGAATAGATATACATTGCGATGTATTAGATTTTCCCAATGATCTTGCTTTGGTTTCTTGATAGTTGTAGAGCTTAGCTAATTTTAAAAACAATTAAAAACTGTTTGGGTGTTTTGTTGTGCTACCTGGCGGATGGCAGACAAAACTGCTGATTTCCAAGTTCAAACAATTTTCGAGGGCGGCGTTGGCGTCTGTATCATCATCAATCTCCGTGTCGTTTCACCTTCACATTTAGAAAATATATTTGAAGATTTACTATCGATAAATGAACGGTTTAAGTACTGGGTCAGGTTAATAAATCTAAGAGAAATAATTACACAAGCGTAGCGTGATATAAAGTGTTCATTATTCGATATAATTGAAATCAATAAACGATAAAGACGAAGAGGGAAAGAATACACCCGAGTTCACTTCATGCCTAGAGTCACTAAATGAGCTGCGTTTAAAGTATCGGCACTCCGTTCCCCAAAATTGTTTTGGGCGCCGCCATTTTGGGTCTTGCGCAGAGCAAACACAACTGCCGATCGTCATGATCCAAAAGTGCAACATCCTCTGCATTAGATGCGGTGCTAGGAAGCTGATACAATATTGCTATGCTCTGTCGCGGGTTGTTTAAACATTCGTGGAGGACGGAAAAGCGTTTCCTGTGATTTTAGATAAAGCTTCGGATAACTGGCAACCATGATTGTAAGCCACAATATGGCCAAGTGTCGTTACTCTGAAGCATAGCTAATTTACTGGCACTAGCGGGAACAATGAGGAAGAGGCAGGTGTCAAAAGGTAGTGGCTTGTGGAATCCACAGGGCTCACGTCATGGACCCTCCAGGTATTACAAGCTTCTTGAGCAAGGGCATGAATAGTGTCATTAAATAAGCTACGCTTCAGAGTAGCGACACTTGGCCATATTGTGGCTTAAAATCATGGTGTCCAGTTATTTGAAGCTGTATCTGAAATCACAAGAAACGCTTTTCCGTCCTCCACATTAAACAGTTTGCGACAAAGCAAAGCAATATTACATGAGCTTCCTAACACCGAATCTAATGCTGAGGAAGTCGCAATTTTGAATCATGACGATCGGCAGTTGCGCCTGCTCTACCGTTGGCTCTGCACAAGCACCAAAATGGCGGCGTCCACAACACTGTCGACAAAGAGAGTGCCGATACTCTAAGCGCAGCTCATTTATTGGCCCTACTTCCCGCGAACCTCCTTTCCCCTGACTGAAACTGAAACTAAATATGAATAATACACCATTATTATAGCTTATTTAGTTTTAACCACCTACACATAATGAGAGGAGGAAGCGGCCGGGTAGGAGAAACGCGGGTTTTATGTGCGACTGTTTCTAATCAACGTTAGTTCTAACCGTCTCAAAAGAGAGAACGCGCGAGCTTGCGCTGGTTAAAAAAAAGACGGTAAAAAAAAAAAGAGGTGACACGCTGTGTTCTTTGTGATTGTGCGTCTAATTGCAAATTGTTGTGTGTATGTTTATACAGCCGGAAGTTAGTCTGCCTTAGTGGGCGTCTGGTGTCTCAGGTGTACATGAGCAATTTAGCCAGTGCGGTACAACCGCAAACCTGGGGTCTTTAACGTGCACCACGCAGTAGTGATACACGACCATACGCCGGTATGATGCTCTTCCACATCGAAACGGGCAGGGGCGGGGTGGGTTCTGCAGCGCGAGCTTTCGCTCCACGTGTTCCGAGCTGGTGTGCGCTAGACATGCACTCGGCCACCGATCGCCCCCCCCCCCTTATATAAGTATTTGAAGATCGACGATGGACGTCGATCGTCTCGAGGTAATGTAACGTAATAACATTATACAATTAATAAACATATTGAAGGACTGAACGACTCAATTTTTCAATTCTTGAATTGTAATATGGCGGTAGCCTATTGTACTTACTGTTGATGAAGAGCAATATGAGGTGACGAAGTAATGATTAAATTATCAGGCTCTATAAGGACGACGATATTAGTGGGTGTCGAACCACAACGTACAGTGCCAGACTTGTTTCAAGTATCGTGTACCCAAAGACCTTTCTTCACCCGCAACAGAATGAGGATGCTGCTTTACAACTGTACGTGGAACAGGAAAACTGCAATGTGCAGAAGTGCGGCTTATTCGTTAATATAAAGGACGGATTTCTAGCAGCATTCCCTGATTTACTACTTGGAACAAATGGCCTCATTGACGTAAATTGTCCCCGTTCCAAAAGATTCTTGAAGACTACTGAAACCGCAAAGGAGTATGAGGCGAAAAATAAGAAATAGGAGCCTGGTGTGAAAGGTCCAAATCACCACCATAGCCTCTACTACCAAATACAAGGGCAGTTACACAATACACAAAGAGAGTTTTGTGATTTCGTTATATTTACACTCAAGGGCATTGATATCCAACGTCTTCAGAGGGATGACACCTTCTTGTCAACCAACATAGAGCCTTTTTTACTCAAGTTTTACATGGAAGGCCCGACTTCCGCTGAAATTCCTCACGTACACAAGTTGTCCGACCGAATAATCTGCCATTACTCCCGATCTGGGAGTCTCTCGATCTTCATTCATGGCCATAGTATCATATGAGATCGAGCGGTGTGGCTCTTCGTCCGCCGAACATATTGTTTCGGCGGGTGTTTTTACCGTGTAAAATGAAACCGTCGCGTGCTGCTGGAACAAGAACCTGGCGATTCTTCACTGAACTGCTTCTTCCGTAAGCTTCAATTAAGAGGGCTTTTTTCGTTTCGCACACCCACTGTTCTGCTTGCCCGTTAGTTGCAGGATGGTATGGTGCACTAATGTGATGCCTGATGCCATTTTTTTTTTTGGGGGGGGGAGGGGGGCTTGTTTATTTTATTTGAAGCAAGATTTGGCGCGTTATCAGAGAAAAGTATTTTTGATAGGGCAAAAGTAGGGAAAAGAGAGCGTATCGACCATGACTCCGCAGATGCGGATACGTTTCGCCACCCACAGAGTGAAGAGTGGATCGTTTTCAGTTACAGTTCATGATGGCGCTGGACTCGAGGAAGCCTTCGACTCTTTCCACAAAGTTAGCTGATGTGCCAGCACTTTTGTCGAAAGTGGTAAGTGTTCGAAACGTCGACAACGTCGGTAGCCACGTGCTGTGCTTGACCCTGGACGCTTACCATTCGCTGAGAAGAAACTTGCTTGTTCGTCTGCCACGATTCGTCCGATATCAGGTCATCACCGCTACTCCATCTCCCGACAAAACAGGTCGTCATTGTCCGCATGTCCATAGTTAGCAATCACGTGAACTTATAAATTCCCATACGCTCATAACTTGCCGTCGCTAAACGCCGTTCACTCATAGCGTGTTCATTGCAAATAAACGTCTTCCTATTTATTCTGATGGTTTTCATCATACTCCTCCGAAGCTGTACTTACAACATTATATCGGTACTTTCGAAAATATTGCAACGGCGTTTGTTTTCTGGGAACTATAATGTAACAACCTTTACAAAATCTTCCGGATCCCATGAAACACAATATTTCGTTATGTCACTTTTCGGTCGTCATTATAATGGTGAGGTAAGTACCGTAAATTGCGAAGCAGTTTACTTGACGTCCGCTTCCACTGATGTCTTGGAAGATTGAGTCTACTGAGCGTGCATCCCTGCAGAAGTTTTCATTGAAAGAGTATTGACACGTCAATCAACAATTGATTCCTTCTTGGTAAGATTTATTGCGAAAGCCCGTGACAACCGCTGAACCGCATCTCCCTATATCAGAGAACAATTTATACAAAGCCTGAAATTCTCGCATACATTCGTTTGCTGGGCCACGCTATTGAGCCAGCTGAGCACAGCTGGCAGCGGCGCGAGCAAGGCCACGAGGGGAACGTGATGGTGCTCGAGCCATCCCACCGTGAACCAATGTTTCGGCCACCCCACGGGTGCGTGTCGCCATCTATTGGTTGAACTAACGCCTTGTTCAAGATGGCCGCCGTGGGACCGCAGCCTTAAGAGCTGCGCTCTAAAACGATTTCACCACCTCCTGTGCGAAAAGAAAAAATCGGACGCCAACCTTTTGACAAACATACTGGGCAACGGCTCTATCTTATATTATTGAAGCCCAAGACCCGCTCCCCAAAACAACAACCAGACACGAATAGCAGTGTGTTAAATGTCATGTCTAAACTCAGACTTGAACTTCGTTTAGACGATTCACTTCTTGTTTTCAACAGATCGGCCGTGTGATTGGAAGGCCGAGAGTATAGCCCGAGCAGGATGCGGCGGCTTCTGCTGTCCGAAGCGGATGATTAAACGAACTTACTAAAGCGTTAAAAAAAGAAAAGAAAAAATCAAGCAGTTGTAAACAGCGAGTGTGACTGTGCCAAATGTCTATTAGTGCTGGAATGTGCACTATTTTTCTCGATATGATTAGCGCTACTCTTTAGACGAAGGTCGTAGTGGTCTGCGGTTTTCTTGAAGCTGTTCCAACTGGAGGGTACTCAACTTTCAGCACGCCACTGTAAAGTATTCCGAGCATATGCGAGAATGTTTTACATCAAACTGGTTCTCTCGGAACACAGTTTGCGCAAAAGCACCTTGACGTGGCTCGCCTCAACTTCTGCCGGGGAGTGCTATCCCCCCCTCTCCCCCTTCTCCCTCTCTCCAGGAAAACAAGGGTGAAAGAAGAAGCCTTTTCCTGCACTGTTCGTGTTCGTTCGGCACCGCGTAGCACAGATTGCTACCCATTACAGAAGAACTTTCTACCTTGAAGCTGAGGAAAAATGATCTCGATTGCTGGCGACTAGGTCGCTCGTCCGTCTTCCCGCCGCTGATGTACACGGATAAGGAAAAGTAGGAATTTTTCATTGTTGCCAATCGAGAGTCGCCTCCTGAAACTTTCGCGGGCGGCGTAATTGCAAAATTCAAGAACTTCATGGAAACATTTGTTTTAATAAAATATTTTGACTATCAGTCGAGAAAGGGTTATTGATGCGATCTGCCAATTTCCAGCCAAACCGAAGACTAAAAACATCGGCGAAATTTTGGTAGTGAACAATTTGCCTCAAAATTTGTTCAACTCGTCGATAAACTCAGTTGAATTAGTAACCGAAAATTAAAAGTTAGAATAACTTTTTTTGTGCAAAGTTATCGAATTTTACAGTTTGGTTTGAGAGACTGAGAGGCTCTACTCATTACACTGAAAAGCTGACGTCAGATATTTTAATAGGGGGCAATAAGAAAAAGACAAAAAGCTCACGCCAAAAAAAAAATGCTCCAGATACGTTGTCTCGACTGGCAGGCTCAACGTAGGATTCCATGTTTTCGGAGTTCATGTTTCATTGAATTCGTAGGGTGTTTTTTAGTTTAGTTTTCACTAAATATTTCTGGCTTATCGGTGTTTATTTTTTAGATTTCCAATTCACCGAAATTCGGAGTTTAATATTACTGTTTTCACATTTTAAAAATTAAATATAAAGATATAATTTATCCGGACAGAATTGTATATTAACTTTGTACTGAACTCACCTGTATCCAATTATATGTCTGCAGCTGCATTTTGGCTTTGGCGCCCTTCCCTTGCAATACAATACCAACTGGCCAACGACAAATCTTGCAAAGAGACATGCTTCAATTAACGTCAATCTTTTGAAATAACTAAACACCGGGACGTATAGTTGCTAGAAAGCTCCTGCTGCACCCCCCCCTCCCCTCCCCCTATCAAATATGCAGGTTCATAGCTTTCGCTCTTATAAGAGCAGAACCCCTTCTCCCTCGGAAAAGTACAAATAGTATGCTCCAAATTAAAAACCGAAACAAAGGCTTTTGTTGTGGTCCATAAATATAATGACCAGTTGTTCTGAATGAATCTTGATGACATAAACGGTAAAATCTGTTTTGCCAATTGTAAGATTTCAAAGAAAACTGAAGTGGTCTCTCCTGATGACCACCGACAATGTGCTCTCACGTCAATTATTCGTAAAACATCGTCTTCTTGCTTTTTATGGTTTTTTTGTTATCTTTCCATCGTGACCTTGAAATTCGTAGTTCTTCGGATGAATCCGAATTATAAAATTTTTAGCGGCGAGTGTTTTTTTAGTTTTATTTTGGGGGCTTAATCGAAAACACGGGACCCTAGTTATAGAGCCTGGGAGGTGACTGAAATGGAGATGGCAGGCAATTGTGAATGCAGGTTTTTTAATCGCCTTCGTTCGTTTACCGTTTTTTCATTAACTCTTTTGAATTTAGAGATAATAAATGGCATACCGGGAAGAGTAGAGCCTGGGTATTCCGAATATGGGTTTCGTCTGGGTAAATAAAATCCGCCGGAGCTCCCATTTGAAACTTGAGGTTTTGTCTGGCCAAAGTCCGCTCACCGTCCACCAGGTACTCCATCCTGTACTCCTCGGGGGGCTCCTCGTTGTCGTGGCACACGTAGAAACCTACGTCTGTCTCTGTGACGTTCCGCACAACAAGGGCGTGGTCGGAAGTGACGTAGCGGCGGTTAAGGGTGGCTTCGCTGTGCAGGTCCAGGGCCACCTGGCTGAAGGTGCCGTCCAGACCTCTCCGGAACCACCGTCTGCCGGTGATGGAGGCGCCTTCGTCGCTGCCATCGTGCAAGAGAGAAAAGGAGATCGGAGAGGGCAACTTAGCTCACCACCGAATCGGATGAGGGCAGAGTTATATTTATTTAAAGACGAAGTTTTGCTAGTCACTCATTTGCGTCAAAAAAGGTTCAACACATCAATAGACACATTTCACATAGTAACCTAAATTACTAGTCACAGTAATATTTTTCTCGCGAAGTTGTTGGAGCTTTAAATGTGGTCTGAGGGGCTAAGAGGTTCTACTGGCAACATTGAATACGTCACGTAAGATATTTAGTTGAGCTTAGTGAAAAGCGAGAGGTGCGGATGGAGCTTGAGAGACAGGTGGAAGAGCTCAAGGAGGGGGTATTGTGGAAGGCTGAGATGAGGCAGCGTAAGAGGGAGTGCGAGGCTGATTTGGAGCAGCTGAGGAGGCGACAGCGAACGTATTGGGAAGGGCTGTCTCAGGGAAGGAAGCTCTAGGTGGACAGGTAGAAGTCAGCGGGATGGAAGTGGCTCCTCGACCCTACAGTGCCGTAGTGGCGCAGGTTATCAGCGGGGCAGTAAAAGACGCGGTGATAAATAAAAAAAGAGTAAAGCATAGCGGATAGCTGGAAGGAGTTAGCCGCAGGACAGGGAAGCAGGGAAAGGGAGCGAAGGCAGGCAGCCGGAGGTTAAGAGGGTACTCGTGGTAGGAGACTCGAGAGTGACAAGTGTTAAAGGGGGTCTATTGACCAGGGTGAAGGAGCGGGAGGGTAAACGCAGTGGCTCAGTCAGGAAGGTGCGTCGTAGACGCTATGGCGAAAGGGAAGAAAGAGCTCTGGGTAACATGGAGAGAGAGAACGCATTAGTAGCGCATGCGGAACTTAATCATGCGTTGAAGGAAGGAGCCAGAACCTCGGCAGACACATGGAAGTTGGAATACGTAGCTAGAGGAGGTCTCTGAGAGGGTGCAGGTGCAAAGATGCACTATCCCAGAGGTCTGGGGACAGTCTTTTCAGACAGGGCAGCTGGTTGTGGAAGCTAACGGGGTGATTATGGGGATGAGCCAACGACTTTAGTGCGGCGTATTGGAAGTAAACAGGGTGGTGTATGAGGCTCAGTTCAGCCCTTTTGCATGGGGCATCCACTACAGGGGAATCACAGGTAGCACGATATGGGATAGGATTGGGCGTCATGTCGCAATTTTTGGGGTCCCATGAAGGACACCGGTGTAGATGTGCCAGTACCTTATGTACCAGTACCAGAGTCGGGGAAGCCAAAGAAGAGGAACCACCGCACACGCCAGGCCACTCCTGGATGGGATGCAACCGGAGGGGAGGTGAACGGAACGGCGAAGGTCTAGGCATGTTAGTTAAAGGAAGCTGAAACACTTCTTGAAAAAAACGAGTTAGAGGTGAATTCTGGTGTATTTTTATCCCGTGAATCTGAATATCACATTCGTTTTCCCTGAAGATGCAAGTAAAAGCGAGAAAACGCGAAAAATCTCCGACCTGTTGTTACGTCATAAAAGGACCTTTCGGCCGCCAAGCGCGTGTGGCTCGTGTGGGCAGCGCGTGCAATGGCAAGCTTGCGAGGTATATTTTTCCGCAATGACGGCAGTCGTGACGTCTCTTTCTGACCTTCTTGAAAATAGCAAGAGTGCGCGTGCATAGCTTTGGCAGGCGCTGAAGATGCGCGAGAGCAGAGATTCCGAAAAGTCCTTTTGTGACGTCACGCCCCGGGAAGGAGGGGCTTTGGCGGTACTTTAAAAATTAATTTCTGAAGGCTCCGTGCGCCAAATTGAAAAATAATCTCGATATTCCTGATCCTGGAGGTAAATTGAAGGCCATTGAAGTGTTTTTTCTCAAATACAGAACCGCTTCAGTTTCCTTTAAAGGACAGGACTGGGAAAGAGAGAAGGAAAGCTGCAGATAACACTTTTGGCTGAAAGCTAGGGTAACAGGTCTGTACACACTTCTGGGGTTCGCTTACCCGAAAACAGGAAAGGGCTCAAGGGAGGACAATAGAGAACACTTTACTTGTACATCGAGGGACATCAAAGAAATCGGCCATAATCACGAAATCTTTTCTATAGGAGACATGAATGCCCTCTTAGAAGAGTTTGACGGATGCAGATACAACCGGAAAGTTGTTAGAAGATTTATGTGATGCCCTGAACCTAGTGTTAGATAATGCCCGAGTAAAATGCGACGGGAAAATATGGTGGGATCGAAACAACTCGCACTCAACAATAGACTACTGCCTTTGGATGTCAGCAACATGGCAGCACTCCAACGAGACGACCCGGAACTGTTAGCACTCATCGAGCACTTAGAAGGACAAGCGAGTATGGTTCCCCGTGCTTTCTTAAGAATCCTGCCTACCTTTTCCGTACGGCGAGGGGTGTTGTACGAAATTACTTCGTCAACAACAACACAGCGTGGCTGTTGGTTGTTCCTTCTAGCCTTCGACAAGAAATCTTATAAGGATGCCATGACGACCCAACGGCTGGGCGCCTTGGCTACAGCAGGACGCTCGCCAGGATTCGAGAAAAGTGCTACTAGCCGAGGCTGCCGAAGACTGTTCACCTCTACACTCGATCGTGTCACGAGTGTCAGCGACGCAAGAAACCACCGACGAAGCCGTCAGGATTTCTGCATCCGATTGCTCCCCCATCCACGCTGTTCGAGCAGATCGGAATGGATTTATGGACCCTTCTCCGCCGTCAACGTCGGGAAACCGCTGGATAATCGTCGCCACCGATTGTATCACGCGATACGCCGAAACGAAAGTTCTTCCTTCAGGAACTGCTGTGGAAGTTGCCAAGTTTTTCATCGATTCCATTGTCCTCCGTCACGGCGCTCCCGAAGTTCTGATTGCAGATCGCGGGTCATCATTCATGGCACAGCTGATGCAAGAGATCCCCGTCTCAGCCACATCAACCACCGACGAATTACAGTGTACCATCTTCAGACTAATGGGCTAACGGAACGCCTAAACAAGACCATCGCCAACATGGTGTCGATGTAGGTCGACGTAGAGCACAAGACGTGGGACGAGGTGCTACCCTCCGTGACGTTTGCTTACAACATGGCGGTTCAAGAGACCAGAGGAGTAACACAGTTTCAACTGGTACAGTCAGCACTAAATGAAACCCGAACGCCGGAACGCGTGGCCGTTCATACAGACTGCTCCACCGGGAGGGTCCCTGAGAACTAATGAAAATGCGCCGGGGTGCGAGGGCGCGGGTCCTGCTAAGATGAGCTCGACCCTCGCGCCTCATGTCTGGGAGTTCCGCGTTTCGCCGGTGGCGCGCTGTAAGCGCCGTCACATCCGATACAAAAAGCACTGTCACTCGCTCTCTGTATCGGATTCCCAGCGACAGGCACATAGCCAGGATTTTGTTTCGGGGGGGGGGGGGGGGGGGGCCGCCCATAACAAAATGCTTTATGAGGGGGAGGGGTGGAGAGGAGGTCCCAGCAAAATGGAAGATTTCGGGAGGGGCCCGGGCCCCATGGGCCTCCCCTGGATACGTGCCTGCCCAGCGATATCTCTTCAGCGCTGTCATTCATTATCGCTTTGTGTATCGCAAGGGCGAAATGAAAGTTGAAACATTTCGTGCTCAGAAGACCCGTAGTGCTTGATGACGTGTCACCGGAACCACGTTGGGGCTCCGGTGAACAACGTGACACACGCGCGGTTTCTGAAAAATAGTGAAACGTCATAAACGCGAAATAAAATTCGTTTATTCGCACAACCATACTCTTTATGAAAAAAACAAACAAATCCTGCAACAGACCGACGCGGATGCCGCGGTTTTTACGCGCAATGCGCATGTTTTCGTGCGAGGTTATTAGTCGATTCCTAAAAAGCGAGGAATTGCTTGCTGACGCTCTCTTTGGTAACCACCGATATGCCAGGCATATCAATTCTGGAGCTGAATAAATTCATCACGCTGTTCGAGCAGGGCCTATCGCAAAGAGCTATAGCCAGGTTAAGCGGCCGCCCGGTGTCGACCGGGTGACAGTGGGGCGACAGTGTGGCGACAGAAAAGCACCCCGAGTTACGGCGCTTACAGCGCGCCACCGGCGAAACGTGGAAGTCCCAGACGCCCCGCGCGAGGGTTGAGGACATCTTAGTAGGACCCGCACCTTCGCACCCAGGTGCATTTTCATTAGTTCTCAGGGGCCCTCCAGGTGGAGCAGCCTGTATCGATGGCCACGCGTTCCGGCGTTCGGGTTTCATTCTGTGCTGACTGTACTGTACATGCCGAAAAGTAACGACCATGCTTGACGCGATGCTACCCCACGAACCAGCTGACGATGGGAGCCAAGACGTCCAGATTCAAGATCAACAACGTACCGATGCTACCCTAAACAGCCTTCGTCGGTTTGACGTTCGCTTGAAGCCCGGAGACCGTGTGTGGGTCTGGACCCGAATACGACGACGCGGTCTAAGCGAGAAAGTCCCGAAGCGCCACTTCGGACCCCACAAGGTGCTTCGTCGACTCGGGGATCTGAACTACGAGGTGATGCCCGACGGAACACGGACTTCATCGCGCCGCCCTCCACGACAGGAAGTCGTCCACGTCGTGCGCCTCAAGCCGTACTACAATCGATAGGACTGTAACCTTCGTTTTTGTACTCCGCTGGATAGGACTGTGTTTTACAGGCCTCCGTAGTTTGCCATTATTTTGGTTTGTTTTTCCGATTCATTTCCTGGCAAGTTGCATCGAGACGATGCTCTTTTTAAAGGGGGCAGCAATGCCACGCGCGTCTCCGCCCGAGCGCGTGCTTGGCCAAATGGTAACCGCGCTCGAGTTTCGCGCTGAAGGTCTAGGTTCGATTCCAGTCAGCAGAATGTTCTCTTATTTATTCTTTCAACCTGGCCTTCTCGCAAGTTCGAGAACATCCTTGTCTGATCGAGTCACGAATGTTCTACGCGCCGGAAGTTCTACACTGAATGTTCCAGAAACCCACGAGGGGTACATAATGGACTCCGCATGGCGATCGGAGTCAGTCTCGCCCCAGCGCTTGATCATGCTGTTTCTCCGACATCGACGCCTGCGACGCTAACTTTCTTCTCTTTTGTTTTGGGCACAAGCTCGCCCTATTAAGCGTTTAGTTTCTTCAGTTATTCGCCGCTTCATCATTTGTCATTCGTGACAATGTAAATCGAAAAAAAAATGCAAGCCCAAATGCAAGAAGCAAGCTTTGTGAGGTGAGTGCATTTCACTGGTCGTCTCCGCGTGTCGCTCGCCGCCTCGCAGCCGTCCAGGCGGCTTCGACTGCGCTTGATTTCTTTAATTTAATTGAATTCTCCTTAAGGGCTCGATGGGCGTTACATAAAGGGGCATGTGCGCAAATATAATACCATACTTTGAGACACACAAGAAATATATAAAGTAGAATCAATACAGTGGCAATCTGGGCTGTGGTAGTGACTTACTGGCCTAAAATGGGTGGTTGTAAAATAAGTACTATTTACTCGGGGAGGAAATTCCAGATGGTTAAAGCCTGTTAAAAAAATGAGGTGGTAAATGCTAGTGTTTTGCCTGTTATACGTTTGATGCAGCGACTGTGATTAAAGCGAGATGATACCTTATCTTGAGGCAAAAGAAGGGCGTCATACGGACTTTTGTTTTTGTTGTAAAATGTATGTATGAGACACATTGGAGAAGTTAGTGTGCGGTCAGGTAGTAACGGTAGCTCTTGGGTTTGTTCAAGTTGTGTTACACTGACGTCGTAGAAATATGCTGATGCAATAAATCGAGCTGCACGATTTTGGATTTATTCAAGGCGATCGGCGAGGTAGGTTTGTAAATGATACCAGATAGATGAGACAGATTCTAGCTTGGGGCGAACACATGTTATGTAGGCCAATTTTCTTAGGCGAGGGGTGTTGATTTCAGGGGGCGTTTTAGGTATTCGAGGGTGCGCGGTGCTTCAGCTATAACAATGTCGGTATGATGAATCCATGAATGTGAGGGTACCACATGAACACCGAGGTACTTTTACAATTATGTGTCGATTACAACTTCGCTTAGAGTCTATGGATAAATAATAGTAGATTTGTTTGCTATGATATAAGTTTGCTTTTCTTGTGGTTGATAGGCATATGCCTTCATCGCACCAAGCGGTGATCCGTGTTAGGTCACTTTGCAGTATAAGATAATCGGAGACATTTGATACCGGATGGTAAATGACGCAGTTGTCGGCGAAAAGCCTGAGTTTTGAATTGATTCCCCGCGGAAGGTCGTCTATGTATATAAAAAATACAAGTGGGGGAAGTCCTGCGCCCTGGGGAACACGTGAAGTTACGTTTGCAAGGGGTGATTTATGATTATTAGTTACAATGAACTGTACTCTGAAAGTGCGCAAATCGTGAATCCAGAAAAGTATGGCTCCGTAAGGGCCAAGCACCAAAAATTCGGCACGGACGATGCTTGGAAGAACGGCTGATCCCGAATAACTTGTGATTTCCGTGCTTTCTATTCAAATTGCTTCGCTGCGTATAAAGCGAAAGAAAAACAAAATCAATGTAAGGAGTAGTTTTGCATTCCAAATTGCAAGCACGAAATTTCTGTTACTCATACCGCACTTTAAGCACACGCTTTTGTGTGAATGGACACTGAGACGGCTGTCATATGAGTTTTTTGTTGATTACATTGCGGTTTTCCGGCCTTGTGGCGCCAAAAAAACAACAACAACATGAATGAAGCCTTGACAGCACGGTCTTAGATGGGTATGCCATTTGATGCCCTAGTGAAAAATATGCATCTTTCTGCTCAGGAAGTATGAATGAGGCACAAACATCCTTGGTGTTTCCAGTTTATAGAGTCATTGATTTCATATCAAGCCATCATCGTAGCTCACCGTCGGCTCCATTTGGCTACATTAAGCATTTGCAGAGATCGCTTCGACTGCAAACTGCCTTGAAGTTAATAATCCTCATGGGGGAATAATTGCTCGACTTCCCTACAAGCTCTATTTGGCCAACAAAGCAATTGCCAAGCTATCACAAGCGCTTTATGTCCTGTTGCTGTATGTTAGTTTCTGTTTGTGTCCGGGCTAGAAGGTAGGGAAGGCAACGGCGCTACTTTCCCAGGATCTAGTGATGTTAGGATTCCGATGGCCAAGCCGCAAGGTCACATTGTTATTAAAAGCGATAGCATTTTTCTCGCCTACAAGCGCGAAGCTAACCCGCTCTGCCTATAAAAACAAATTCATAGGGCGAGCGATCGTACTGCGGAATAACGTTTCGAATGCACAATCTTGTGCTCCCGCGCTTGTAGCCTTATAGCTGCAGTCTCGGCTTAAAGAAGCCATGAAACGATTTTTCTGCTTTCGCTAAATACTGGTTAGAATCACTCCCTAATGTTAATTAATGAATGAACTTGCCTTATAAGGCTGTTCCGCAAATGCAGCGGAGCGCCACAAGCGTAGCGCTGACCTCGCGGTAAGCGCGTGCTGACGGGAGCTTTCACCAGCTTTGTATCGCTCCGTCCAGACTGTTACTCATGGCAGACGATAAGTAGCTGACGAAGCGCTTCGCTGCGATGTGAGAACCGGCCTTTACTCTGTTCACCCTCAAGCTGAGACTGCAGCCAAAGCTACAAGCGCAGAGCTAGCCAGAGCTCCTGGCTTTAAGGGTGCATTTCTAGAGCGAGTGCTCGTTCTGCGGAAAAACGCTTCAATGCCACGGCCTCGAGCTCTCGAACTTGTGGCATTAGCTGCACTCTCAGCTTAAAGGGACCATGAAATGATTTTTCAGCTTTTCCTAAATGAAAACCCCAATCCATTTACAATGTTCACAAAACGCGGAGGAGATATCCCTTTTCGTTTTATTGCCTCCAGTTTGGCACACACACAAAAAAAAAAAAAAACGCTGTGGCTAGCGTTACGTCCGGACGTGAGCACGCAGAAACGCGTATACCTAACCCTCCCCCCGCCCTCCTCTCTCTCCCCCGTGAACCTAGGGAAGGCGGAGATTCGGACGTAACTTGGGTTACGTCGGACGTAACGCTAGACACTTCGAAAAAAAAGACCACTCACGTCTGCTTTTCTTCTCGACTCGACCAGACTTGGCCATCATAAAATCTTGGCGGTGACGACTAAAGCATGCTTTCTACCGGAAACGGAAGTTCTCTCAGCCAGGCGAGAGAGCGGCGTAGTTCCCCGAGCACGGTAAAGGAATGCCTAAGACCGCTACCACTGATCTCTATTGTAGTAGGCTGGATCGCGGACCGCGGCCTCGGCAGCTGGGGCCGAGTGTCGCCACCGGCGGCCATTGATTGACACCAGCCAATGCATGGGACCCTACGGGAAGAACGAGAAAAAGTGACGTTTTCCCCTGTTTCTAAGCTGTTGTCGGCACTGAAACTTTTTGGATGCTTTTCGATAAGCCCGTCAAATAGCTTGTGTACAAACATTGAAACTGACAGCCCTCGCAGTTCTTATAAATAAATATTTTGTGGTCGAGAGTGACTCCGCTGTAGTGCAGCTCAATGAGGCGAGAGTTACCTAGAGTTACCGCGGAGTCGGTGGCGGTTTCGTTGAGTTGGGTTTAGCAGACGACAAGCTCGGAGGCTTTGCTACGCAGAATTCGCTCACTCCCGGAAAGCTGCTGCCGAGATGGAACTTCTTTGTCATTCATCAACTTCTGGGCTTCCCTAAGGACGGTCTTATTGACGGCAAGTTCCTTTGTTTACTCCACTACGAGAGCAAGCATGCCAGCTCAGCCGTAGGTGCTCCGGTACGTTTGATTTTTTTATTCGGCGACCGGACGTTTGACAAATACCGATTCGATCTCCAAACACCCGACAGAACGATCGCAGCGCGCCATAAAATACTCGCCTCCGAGCACAGCGTACATGCTTCAATATTCTTACTTTTGTGCGTTTCTCCCATAGACTTGCGTGTATTGCCTGGTGTCAAGCAATGGCCGCCGGTGGCGACACCGACGGGCTCCCGATCCGCGATCCAGCCTACTAAAATAGAGATCAGTGATGCTAGCCATTTAGAACGCCTTTCGAAAATGCCAGGAGACAGCAAATCTGTTTATTCTCTCTAGGCGTAACGTCTAGGAAGAATAAACCAAATTGCTGGTTATCGGCGTTTTGAAGATTATTGGCTGACGTGCGTACGTGTTTAATAAATACATACACTACATACTGGGTGCGGCTGTAAGGACCAGCACATTATGGCACGCCTCACAAAAATTCTATAGGCCTCCTGCGCTGAAGCTTTGAGCAAACTGTAGCGCCCTCGTTTTGGGTAGTACAAGCTCACCTGATTGAGCCTCGCACTACTTATGGCACGTTGGTCGAGCTTTTTTAATTCTGCCTGGTGCTGAAGAACGAAAAACACCCTTGGACGCCAAAAATCGGCCAGACTGAACGCCGCAAGACAATCAAAAGTGCCAAATTCATGAGACTACCGCTAGGGTACGCGTCTCTTATCTCTGGGCGGTGACGTCGAAACACCTGTGTCGCGACGCTTTCATTTTTCTTTTTCTTTGTCATGTCTACTTTGGAACGCGTGAAACGGCATCTCATGGCTCGCGCTCTTAGCGTCTTAGCTTTGACGGCGTTCGGATTTTTGTTGTTTCTTTGTACTTTCCTCGTGATCTCGCGCTCCGCACCAGAGCAGGCACGCTTCTGCATGCCTGACAGTTTGAGACGCTCAAGTTTGTACTACCCAAAACAAGGCCTAACAAGTCCCTTTTCGCAGCACCCCCTGGGCAACGCAGGAGGCCCATAGCGTTGGCAGCCGCTCCTATGTCACGAGAGCTTGCGCCGCCGAGACGTGCCCCCAGAGCCCCAGAGCAAGGAGCTCGCGCTTGTAGCCTTTGCTGCGGCACATCATGAGGTGAAACAGAGCGTACTCCTGTTGCTCGAGGCTAGCTCTGAACACGAATCTGGTCGCTGCTCCCCGCGTGGGAAGAGCGGCCAGAGTCACCACCTAAATGTATTTCTTCCACCGTGGTGCAGGCGCGTTCAGTGACGTTCTTTATAGTTCATACTTTGAAGTCAGGGTCAGGATGATCAGTTGCTTGAACGACAAATTTGATGGTATGTTTGAGTCGAAGGTGAAAAGTTTAGTTATTGGCGTCAAAGCTTGGTATGTCGTTGCTCGAAACATCACCGTCAATATCAGCAAACTGACATTACTCTTTATTTCAGTTGATGAACACAGAATCATCCCAGTTTGGCTAATCTTTGAAATCTACCTGGAAAAAATGATTTTATCTCCCGCTGATAGGGGACAACTGCGGAAGCAAAATCCGTCCAAAGGTGGACAATGCTACTCAGCTGGTTGTGACCACACGCATCTGGTTGTGACCTAGCCACGTCGGGCTACCTCTGATTGAATTCAAAGGCCGAGATAAATAAAAGGACGACGGGACGTTTTTTAGTAAATTTTGCTTTATCGGCGGAAATAAGAACGATATCAAATATCAACTTCGACGGTGTTGATTTTAGAATGCAATTACTCAAGCTCCGCTGTACTTTTTAGAGACCATCGAGTCGCAGCTGATAATCTTCATCGTGACATTATACCTATACGAACCACGTTCGTCTCATCTTCGTGCTGCGTAGCTCAGCGCCTAAGATAGTAGTAGAATTTTCGCCTTTCGTAAAACGTCACAGATATACGGATGCGGGTTTGTGAGAAGAAAGCTTCGCTGCAATCTTTCTGGCTCCTCCCCCACCGCCATCATAACACAAAAGATTATTGTCTAACGAGTTAGCGACCCTGGGCCAGTTTGCTCTTTCCTTGCGGCCGCAGCGCCGCTGCGGCCAATAGGGATTTTTATGTCACGTGACCAGCTCCATGGGGACAAGGAAGTACCTAGCGTCCGCGCCTAATGGCGAGAAGTCCGATGCCGCTTAAGTACAAAGTCTAATTTCGCTCATAGGCTTGACTGCAGAGGCTTTCTTCAAGTCATTAACCTTATCATAGCACAGGAGCGGCAGGTAAAGGTGCAAGCCAGGGAGTAAATATAAGCCCAAAATAAAAACTCACGCAAAACGGCCTGTGGTTGTGTAATTTATATATCAGGTAGCGCCGGTCAGAACAGCGTCTGCAACGGTCGAACGGTTTGAGCGCCGGGACTTGCCTTCGCGGCGTGAAAGTTCGGGGTTAAATCTCCGGCGGAAACTTTTTTCTTTATTCTGCGAATGTACTCTTTGTTGTGCTGTTTTTAAATTAGTCGTTTTTTACCTAATCATCCGCTACTAGGACTACTGCGCCTTACACGATTTTCGCCAGTTGCGCGCGTTTCGCAATGACGAACCGGGAAAAAAAAAGGTTACGGTATTAAAGCCAAGTTACGCGCTTCTACAATCCGTTTCATAATATTCATTAAAGGGAAACCAAGATCGAAGCCAGTTAGCGCGCAAAGTACGAACGTTTCATGATGTTCATTTAAAATGACATAGATACAGCATCGTTATGACTTTCACGCAAACCAGGCCGAAACAAGCATCCTTTTCAGCAACTACTATTTTTATATGTTTTAAAATACAACGCTCTTTGCCTGCAGCTCTTTTCAGCAACAGGAGGCGCCTATTTAGTACTAATACACACACCACAGTCGTATTCAATTAAAAAAAAGATTCTCAGAAATAAACACACACGAAAAAATAGCGACAATGGATGCATTAATTGACGAAACCTACAGGCAAGGCAACAAGTCAAACGTCTGAGAAAGTCATAAAAATAAAATAAAAGATATTATACTTTTACTTGCATGGAGATATGATAAAATAAATATTTTTACTCTTTACATCTCGCTGTGTAATCGTTTTGTAATATTAACACATTACGTGTGAATTTTAGTATGGATAACAGGCAATCACAACCGAATAAAAATGAGGCAGGCGTCGACATCGCAAACCATCTCTCGAACGCAAACACCTAAAATGACTTTGGATCAACGCCAAATGAAATTAATTAGAGCAATTGGAGAACGAAAACAACCGTTCTGAAAATTCAGCGGCACAGTTACCGCAGCGAACGAAGAAAGACAAGGCATGGAAGATATTGTCAACGACATAAGCTTTACGCGGAGTGCACGGCAATACGGACATGGCAGGTTGGTAAAAGCAGGAACGTATGCTGCGCTCTTTAAGTTAAGAACAACGAACTGGTAGTCAGAAAAATTACCAATAATTTTATCAACTCTTTGACGCGTGCATTCTTAGTGAAAATGCCAGTCAAACCGGCAGAAAAAAGAGAGTTTCTGGCGCGATTTTAGTTGGGACTACCTGCGACGCCAGTGCCCGGCACTCTAACACTCTCGACCACAGAGGAGGCGCGAGCCGCAACGTATGAAAATTATGTAAAAAATACCTGCACCACCGCTTTATACCGTGGTTTTTCTTTATTTTTGCCTCATCTGTTACCCTCCCTGGCGCGCTTTTATACCGCTTCTCCGGTATAAGGGGCGGTCGATTGGATAAGTTGATTACTGGCTGGTTCTGCCGAGCAAAATTAGGCTTTGTGTAGGCTTGATACGGATTTCTCCGCCATTAGGCCGGGACACTGGTATGATTATCCCCATGAAGATGGTCACGTGACATAAAAATCCTGTATGCAACCCGCAGCCGCGGCGCAAATTAAACAAACCGGCCTGGTGGTTTGGGATCGCTCAATACGTCATCAAGCTTTGAGAAGGCAAGACTGGAAGAAATCGTTCCCTCTTTATCCTCGCAATTTCACGGCGAGGATAAAGGGAACGGCGACAAAGTGCTACTGAATTAGTGGCGGTCTGTGCGAGTGTGCCTGGGCCAGACTAGAACCTCTACGCCTCTGCAAAGTTACGAACATTCCAACCCGATATTAATACGTGACTCTGTTAAGAGAGTAAGCGGCGACTGCAAGGCCTCTCCCTCCCCAAAAGTCATGACGAGTAGATCCACGCAGTACCGCTTAGATGGCGTCAGCGTCGCCGTCAATGAATCTCGCAGCGTCTCACAAAAGAGCGACGCTAGCAGACGGCGGCGCCAAGACGGACGCGTCTGCAGCTTAGCGTCGTGCTCTCGTTAAGCTTCGGCGTGCTTGCCGCCTGGGGAAGGGTCGGGGATGCCCTAACGAGGACGTCATGCTTAGGCCTTGTATTCAAGGTGGTACTGCGCCAAGACACAAGGATCTAGCGCTTAGCGGCACCCTGTCGTCGAGCGTCAGCACGTTTGCCATAATAGGCGGATTGGGAACCTAGTGATGTAATGAGCAGGCCCCGTACTGTAGGTGGTCCCGCTTCAAGGCCTTCTCTGCTCACCAGAATCGACAGGCGAGTTGAACCGTGTCATCTCTCTCGACGCTCTTTACGTGGACTTCTGGCTCGAGGAACACCGTAGACGGAGGCAGGATCCTTGGCTCGCACGCCCCTCGGACAGGGGCCAAAGCTAGCACCACAACGAGAAGATAAACTGTACCATGAAATTCTTCAAAGAAGTCAACGACACGTTATCTGCTGAAATAAAACACCGACTAGTAACGCAACCTGTAATAAAAACTAAGAATACCGTAAAGCGCCTGGGTGAAATTATATCGCCCTTTTGACAGCTAGCCTTCACAAAGGGCCATATAAGGAAAAAGTACGCATCAAGTAGAAAAGAAAGGATGATTTAATTGTCCCTGCCAAAGGACCTGTTTAAGAAAGTGAATAATACCCGATTCACACGGTCAGCACAAAGGTCCCTTTCGGGGCCCTTTGCAATAGACCGATCTCACCAGTCAGGTTGACTACGCCACCGCTGCCGCAGTGCATCGAGGGAACTTTAGTCTTTCTGCACGTGCGAGCAACCTCGCTGGAGCTCTGCGCATGTAGAGCACGAGACAGCACGAGCCCTCTCGTGCACTGCCTTTTGCCTCCTGTCAATCAAAGTTATGGCGGCGTCACGCATGCGCCGATCGCTTGGTGAGATCGGTATATTGGCGAATCAGCCAGCGCTCTTAGGTAGCGAGCACATGCCACGTGCGAGGGTTCGCGAACCGATTTGTCGGCTGGCCACAAAGATCCTTTAGCTAACGAGTACAGAGATGGAAATAGCCAACGAAGCCAGAGGAGCGTGCAGTCTTTAGCTAAGTGCTCGCGTCATGCTGGCGGCGACAGGCTATCAGCATCCGGCTATCCGGCCTTGATATGTTTGATAGCACTGACCTATTCACGGATCACTTAAAAAGGGTCAACGCTATCAAATATTACAAGGCCGGATAGCCCATGGAGGTTGCCGCTAATCTCGCAACCGGCCGGCGATCGGCTCGCGTGGTTCCTCTCACCGCCAGCGTGACGCCCGCGTGATGCTCGAGGCCGCAGGCTCCTGTGGCCTTCTTGGCTCTTTCCACCACATTTATTATCGTGTGAATAGGGAAGTATTAGCCCATTCACACAGGCAGCATGAAGGCCTGTTCACACATGCAGCGGAGCGCTACAAGCATTAGCGGCGAGATGTTTTGGTGGCGCCCTCCATGGTTCCCCCTTGTGACGTCATTACCTTGCGAACAACAAGTTCGATGGTGTTTGTAAATAGCATGGTGGAAGCTTGAAATCATTGCGCTCTCAAAGGAACACTGCCAACACCGTCAAAATTGAAGTTCTTTCATTCCTCTTATTTCCGTCGATGATAAATCCTTTTCTGACGTCATAGTCAGCGTTCGGCCAATCGTGGAAGGCCGACCACAGAGACGCTTTCGGTCGCGCACGTCGCCAATAGCACTCAACTCGCGGTAAGCGCGTGCTGACGTGAGCGTTTTCCAGCTTTGTATCGCACCGCCAAAACTGTTGCTGATGGCAGACGGAAAGTAGCTGACGACACGTAAGTAGCGTTACATCGGCGCTTCGCTGTGTGTGAGAACCGGCCTTAAAGGTACCTTTAACATAGGCCCCTTTGAAAATCATCCTGCTCTCTTGGGTCGCGAGCACACGCCACGGAGGATTGCGCACTGATTCGCAGCCGATCATAAAGGTCCCGCAGCCAAAGGGACATTTATGGTCCCGTGAATGGGGTCTAAATTTCGGCGTAATAAGGTGAATATTTAGTTTTAATTAATTATCTTTTTAATTATTGAATTTAAATACATGGTTACAATAAAACTCTTTCTCGGCACAGATGAAAACAACTAAATCAACCCATTTTGCCTAAATATAAGGCATCCAGAGCATATCAGAGCATTCCGACAAAAATATTTTATTCGGACGCGTTCTTAAAGGGCCCTGCAATCATATTTAAGCGTCTACCTTTTTTGCGGTTTCCACGTCTCTTGGGGTTCGGGCAAGCCAGCGGGCACGGAGAGAGTAACTAAATATCAGTGCGTCATATTTTAACCGGACGACGCGGAAACCTCCTCCACCTACGAGGGCGACCCGCGTTGCCGAAAGCGCGCGATATGTGACGTCTTAGGTCCTGGCCTTACTACTGGTCAGAGCCGCTAAAAGCTTTTTTTTTAGTCGAGATACAAAATATAGGTGTCGCGAACCGTTTCAATTATGTATGAAAGTAGTTTATGTTCAGTATTTTAGATCAGAAAAGAAACAAATGCAGTTTATAAAGTACGGAAACAAGAAATGACCCGTCGACATACCCGCCACCAAGCGGCGGAAAAAAACGACGCATACTAGAAAGGGCTAGTGGGAGGAGGCACCGCGAACGGCGAGCGTAGAAAGGTCCCGGGTGTACGCGGCGGCGCTGCGGTCGTATACCGGCTCGAGGATCGGACCGGTTCCGAGCGTTCCGAAGGCCTTCGGCGCGGGCGATGCTGGCGATTTGTCCATTTGGCGGTATGGCAGCGCGAAGTGGCTCCCGTTCTGAACTGGTCTTTACCCCGTGTTTGCTGTCGTTTGTGGCCAATGAAGTGTTATGCCGAGATAGTCTTTAATCGCGCAGCAAATGCAATTCGAGCCGCCCTGGCCGCCCGCTTCATACAGCCTATCCAACACATGCTTTAGTGGCGCCCTCTCGAGCCGTCGACACGGAGTGCGGCAGCCGTGAGCGCTCGATGAGCCCACTATCCCTCCTCTAGTTCACGGCCACTCAAGCCAGGACCTACGACGTCATGAAGGAGGTTATTTTTTGCTTGTTTTTGTAATTCTAATTTGCCTATAACTTTTAAAATAAAGCGAAATTTGAGAAAAGAAAAGTTTCATTAAGTTACTACGTTCAGTGTGCTCAGGTTCGGTACAAATTAAAAAGCAGTCAAAAAGTTGTTGCAGGGCCCCTTTAAGTTTCTGTTTCCTATTGCAAAGGTGGGGAAACTTTTCAAGACCGCGATCCCTAAAATACTTCGCCGACCCACGATCTCTCCTCCTCGGTCTCCTCCCGATTTTGTCGTCACATTTTATAAAATACCAGAAATAACATTTAAATAGTTTTTAGTAAGGCATGGTTTCTTCCCACACACAAAACAAATGTTGTTCGCGAACGTTAGTTGCTGCGGGCTGTGGGCTGTATCTTCCTCTCAATCGCATCGATGCTTGTAGGAAATTCAGGCAGATCGGTTCAGCCAGCCCGGAGCACGTGGAGCAAAAGCTCGCGCTGCAGAACCCAGGATCCTGGGTTCAATTCCCGCCTCTGCCCGTTTCGATCTGGATGAGCATCGTACCGAAGTGCGGTCCTGTATCACTACTGCGGGAGGCACGTTGAATACGAGCATCAAAGACGGTTGTACCACAGTGTACCAGACTACGGGGTAGTGTTGGGACCGGAGCGGCTCGCGTGAGGCGTCTGGTGTAGATCGCGAGAGGTGCTGACACCGGCGCATCGGCAGCATAGGGTCAGTAGGGTGGTGGTTGTACGCGTGCACCTCATGTACGCGCACGTGCGGGAGCACATGCGGACTGCAGTGACTTTCTGCTGCCCTGTCGACTGCAGCGCCGCGTTTATTGTCTACACGCGCAGCCTCTCAAGTTTTCATTATCAAGTCGCGCCGGTCCAAACACTCCACCTTATTCTAGTACACTGTAGTTGTACTGCACTGACTAAATTTTTCATCAACATCTCAGACACCAGACGCCCACTGATGGCTAACTTCCGGCTGTGTTAACACACACACAACGTTATTATATTTTTGAGGGAAATTCAGAAACTGGTAGTCTGAGTTCAAGCTCCACTTGTAGATGTGACAGTTTTTTTTGTTGTGATTTATTTATTCAAAGTTACTTAAGGGCCCTAATGGCTTTACATGACTCGAGAGCATTAAACAGCAACAGCATCATAAGTGGATACATGGGGTGTTGCAAGACCACTCGTCCATCGCCACGGGCATTGTCCGTGGTGATGCCCTTGGATTGTTGTAGGTGACTGTTGTCAGGGCTGAGAACGCAGATACGCACAGGTACGTTGACGCGAAGGCAGGAGTGCTTCAATAGCTCTTTTCGACAACAGGCGGTATTCGCACTGTATTTTCAGTTAAAAGGTTTCCAACGTCATACGCTTAAAGTCTTCCTCGGGCTTACCGTAGTTGTTTATTTACATGCTTTGTTCGGAGAAAGGAAGAGGTAATGTTATTTTTAATAAATGAATTCATAACCCAGTCACTTTTTTCATCTGGCAAATCTTGAAATATCTCTAAGCAAATGCGGCTGCTTCTATGGCGCTTCGTAGCAGACTACGTGGAAATGCGGCAGCATTTCGACACTTTTTTTTTTATGACGACCATAATCTTCTGATTTAATTAAGACGAACCCTTTTCCCTCCCATAGTGCTTGGTTGTAGCAGAACGAGCCCATCTTGCTCCTCTGTCCCAACACTGGTTTCTTGCGAGGAGTTGAGAAAGACGACATTTTTCCTGTGAGGCATTCTGAGAACCACCAGAACTACGTCAAGAAAAATCGTATGTCTTCTATCATAGGATCGATGAATGAATGCCGGTAGCTTGCGCTACCTTGCCTTGAAACATTTACCCCCTTCCCTTCAGAGTTTACTCAAAAACTTACGTCTGTCTTTAAATTATTTACCCAATCAATATTTTTATTATCACGCTTCTATAGAAGTTCTCCTTAAATTTGTTGACCCTCTTTTGTTATAATAATTTTTGTCCCTCTGTCCTTCCTTTCTCGCCAGGAAAATCCAGTGCTCCCGCAAATCTTTCACCGCTTTAAAAAGGGCAGGACCAAGCTCCGTGCACTTCACAGCCAGATGTTCTAGCGTCTCGCTATCACTATGGCATACGGTACAAATAAGTCTATCTCGTAACATTCACACTGTCTCCTCAAAGAGTAAAGAACTTCACCTTGAATTATCGAGCGCATGTTCCTTTCTTATGTTCCGGTTTTTGTTACCTGTACGTTGCTAAAACTAATTTCTGTTGAATTCTTCCCTCTCACATTTTTCTTTCTGGTTCTTTTACAAAGTTTCCTACCAAAGTATTCTGCTGCACCCTATGACTAGTTTTGTAGGTATTTACGTGTCAACTTTTGCGCTCGGTTCGCTCATTTTGTGTTTGAATTTTGAAATAAAATCTGTTTATGAGCTGGATTTCCCGGAAAGGTATAATGCTGGGGTGTGACGAAAAAACGTTACACGCATCCCATGGTATCATAAAAGAGGCTAAGACAGTAGCATGCAATGCATGAGCATTCAAAGAATATAGAAGGCGTAATTAGTTGTAGCAATTCACACATGGTCATAACTATGAACAAACGATGACAACCAGAGCTTTACCAAGGAACAGAACAGGACGAAAAAAGACACACGTACGTGTGTCTTTTTTCGTCCTGTTTTGTTCGCGCCTTTTAACCTTTTAATCGGTATGTACACATCGCGACACTGTTAGCGCGAACACGACATCGGCGCATTTTCGCATTTTACTTCTAAATAGTATTAGCGAGCACGACATTTTTTCGCTTACATTATAGAACTAAATGAGCTCTTTCTGTAGCAATTATAACTTGGATGACATCCCTTGGTTTCAAAGAGAAGAACTGGAAAAACCGGCGATCGCTTGTTCGCGCTTACAGTGTCGCGCTCTGAACCAACTAGCCCAAACCAAAGTTTTAATTTACCAAAGAAGCTCAGCGGGAATCGAACCCCGGACCGTGGGACCCGCCGTCCGCCATCTTGGTTTGGCGCCACAAGCAGGCGCTGAATGAGAGCGCAAGGAAGTGAACCAATTGTATGACTTGCCGCCGCCGATCTCTCGCAGTACCAAGCGAGACTGTCCACGTCCAGTGATACTGTCCGGCAAACGTAGTCCAGAGGCGACCGTTGACAGTGATGCATACACTAAAAGTATTTGTGTTACGCCATCTTTGTACTGTCAGAAGTTAGTCAGCCTCCATGGACGTCCGGTGTCTCAGCTGTAGATGGGAAATTTATCCAGTGCAGTAAAACCACTAGCGTGGGGTTTTTAACTCGCATTTTTGTCAAATAATAACAAATTACACTTTATTGAAAAAGAAAGGGCTGTTCGCACAATACTCAATGTTTCTTTCGATACTCATACACATCCACTGTTTAAAGAACTACGTCTAATAACTGTCCCAGACCTATATGAGTATAGTCTAATGACACGATATAGATCTGCCCTTCGCCCTAACGAGCCTTCCCTCGAACAAATACCAATAAATCGTTCAAATTACGGGTTCCATATGCTAAGGTATAATCTTCCATTTGTTCTAAATAAACTTCAGAAGCATAATTTGACAAATATCAAGAGACTGGATCTGAGTACCATTATACATATTTTTCTGCATTAAAATTTCTCTTGTATTGTGGGGTCGTGTGTTCTGTTCATTTCTGTTATCCTTGAGGTAATACGATTACTATCTTTACAGTCCTGTCATGTCGTCATGTGCCTAATATATATGATTTATTTGCTATCTTTGTATAGTGGGATTAATTGATGCTGTACTTTTTAATTTTTTGCTTAATGTTAAAAGTCTGAAAACTAAATATTAAGACTCGATATGTAGTATGTCGCCGTGTGTCAATTCTAAAGCTGCAGAGGCCTTGTCAAGTCAAACTTTTGACATTTTGCCCCTGCAGCCTACATCAGTTTCTGATATAAAATAAAGGATTGATTGATTGATTGCATTACGCAATAGCAATGCACGACCGCACGCCGGTACTGCGCTCATCCAGATAGAAACGAGCAGGGATGGGGCAAATACTATATAACATAGCGGCCGTCTAATGCAAATGAGCAGAGTAGGGGAATACATCCTACTCTGCTCATTTGCATTAGACGGCTTTTCTCCGCCAATTTCTCCCCTGGTGGTTTAAACGTCCGTCTGCGCCGTAAAAGAAACAAACACACCTTTGTTCTAAAATTGTTTAGAGAACAAGCCACGACACATATTGAGCCAACACTTGCATCGAGCAAACGGCTTGCGGCGCGCCCGTCGCCACCGGCAGCGAATGTCTGTTAACCGCGACGTCCAAGACAGTAGGTGGCGCCTTCCACCACTCCCAATTCAATGCGGAAAAACACGAGGTTGCTGGTCATCCAGCCATTCCAATTGCGACAAACCTGTCCTCGCCTTTGCCATTGTATCATCGGGGAGTGGGATGTGATTGCCCTTGTAATGTATTTGTCCGAGCTCTGGTTCATGCAATGATCAGTGGGTAGACGTAAAGCCAGCAGCCTTTGTCTCCACTGCGCTCGTCGAAGGTGTTAGAGCGTGGACGCCGGCTCTCGCATTCGAACACGTTCGACGAGTGCAGTGCAGACAAAGGCTGCTGGCTTTAGGTCCCGCAAACTAATCATTCGAACCGGCCTTTTGACGTCCCCTCCACCTCGTCTCCTCAGCTTCGTGACGCATACGTGTCTTGCCTGAGACGTCAATACGCCGTACAAACAGGAATTTTTTATTTTTTTATTTATACAGTACCTACATCGCCCAGGGGGCATTACAGTAGGGGGTTTAAATACATAAAGGATGGTTGCATCACACTTGTTAAACGCAAGTAAAACATAGTGCTTGAGAGCACCAATACACAAAAATGCAAACAAAGAAAAAAAAAGAATATACAAAGATCTGTTGCAAGAAAAAAAGAATACAATCAGCAAGCACATTATAAAGTAATAACCTAAAAGAAAACACAAGTATAACTAATAAAACACAATACAGGATATTGCACACGCTTGTTCATGTTTGTTTTTGTAATGAGAAACACATTTGGTGGTGCGAAATATATGCTTCCAAGTGTACGCGCGCAGCACCAAGCTGCTTCACAATGGCCACTCATGTGACGTAAATGAAAGCAATATATTGCAACTGCAAAGCGGATCCGCCCGTTTTCGTCCAAAAATGGGTGTGAAAGTAATTTAAATCCTGGAACAACGGCGTTCGCAACCGCCTCGCGAGCGTTTAGCCGCCGCTGCATGCGAATGCGGCGAAAGTGGGAAGAGGAAATGGCTCATTTATTCCGAGCTCGACATTAATCGGCAAAGGAGGTGGAGGTCTTGAGATGGAATGTCGATTCACGTGACCCTATAAAATGTAATTTTTGAGGCACAAAGTATATGAAAGGTGCTTACCCGAAAGAATGCAGAACGCTGCAATAAATATTCTATTGTCTTCCATCGTTCCTTCGTTCTTGCTCCAGGTGCTCCTGGCGAGATCAGCAGACAGAGCTGGCAAGATAATTTATATGCTCGGGGACAATTTTTGTTAGCATTTCCGAGGAGAGGAGGAGATCGCGCGCACAGCTTAAATCAGCACTCAAAATGGGAGAGGGCAGGCGTGCCGGCACCTTTGGCTGCATTGCCAAGATAACTTGTCCCAGAGCACGAGCCAAAAACCAAATACCGTTCTTAGGGGGAATACATTCCACTCCGCTCATTTGCATTAGACAGAACGCCTACAGCGCCGAATCCAGCCCTGACGGAGGGGAGGTCCGTGTCATTCCACGCGCATGTGCACGTGGATGTTCGCGGCGGCCGCGGCGGTGTCATCTCCGATTCCACCTAAAGCCCCTTCCTGTTTCAAAAGTAGCGCAAGGTGCGTCGATGCACGAGGCACGTGCAACGTGCAACCCTTGGGAAGATCATGGCGGCACAGCGCAGCGAAGTATTTGGCGCAGCACTGAGCTAGGTTTTAGACGCCATGTTTTTCCTAGAAGTGGCGCGCGGCACGTGTCTCGAGCATTCCCACAAGAATAAATTTGGTACGTAGAACAACCATCATCATCATCATCATTTACCGCCCGTACGCCGATAGCCTCCCCGACGATAGATGGCGGCTCTCGCCAAGCCCAGAACACCTGTGCGCTCTGAGGCTATTGTATTTGAGGGGAGTGGAACGTATTCCCCTAGTAAAGTAATTCCAAAAACCATAGCCTCCTTTCTTCTAGAAAGCCTGTCAAATCGCGAAGGAACGTGGACTGTATAAAGGGAAAAAGAGAACAGGCGCGCGCAGGTGCTCTCTGGCAACGCCAGACAAATTTCCAGCGGTAAAATCCGGAAACTCAGAAGCTCTCCTTTCTGTTTTGATTTTTTGAGAAAAGAAGAAAGTTTGCGTCGACCCTCTGTTCCGCCCCTTTGCCTTTTCAAACACGCCGGTAGCCAACGTTACTGGAGCTGCCGGTAGCCTCCTTTCCTTTTTCTTCTTTGCTGTTGGTTGTTATTTCGCGGATACGAGACTGCGCGTGTCGGGGGCGCTGGCTGAGGGGTGACCCAGGTGACCCTAGAGTAACTGTATTCGCGGCGAGAAGTCTGGGCATTCCCGCTTGGTGGAATTTGTTTCCAACCCAGAGTGAAGATACTTCAACTTTCTCTGCTGGTGCAAGCACGTGCATTCCCAAGCTTCTATGCAGTATGAAAATGAAAAACTCTAACCACGTGGGTAGCACGTGCACCACTCGCAGAGGGAGAAAAACAGAAGCGCCCCTAGTGAGCTTCCCACCGCGAATATGCCTCGTGGAGCAGAGTATCGCTAATGGTGCTCCCAGGGCAGCCATGTTGGATTCATAGGCCGCGCTGCGAGAAGCGAACGTCGCTTCTGCAGGAGACCCGGAGCGCGGATGGCGTGGTTGTGAGGCGGCGTGCTGCGGAGTGGGGAGCAGAGAAGATATAGTGCGGCGACACGCCGGGAGCGCCGTCGTCTTGTCCTTTGTTTTTTGGTCTTCTCTATGCCCTAGGTAAAACGTAGTAGCCGAAATAAATGTTGTCCCTTCACGAGCCGTGGCTGCGCGTTGTTACCCGGTCCGAGGTGCCCGGATGTGCCCGTCGAGTATCACACCGCGAGCACCGCAGACGCGAGCATGGCGATCGTCCTACGTGTCGTCTGCTTCCCAGACTTTGGAAACGTGTTTCAAAACGTCGCTCGCGTTATAAAACAACGCCATTATTCTATAACCAGTGCCTACACATAATGTTCAATGGTCAGGGAAACTTCTACTTCGGTCGAGTTTAGTGTAGAATGTATATTTCGCAAACGCTAATCGAGAGACCTGCTCCGCCAGAAACTCGGCGCCTGCAAGGTCGCTTTCCCTCACGAAGGTTGGATCTAGCTCGGTGCACGTGTCCGCTTCTCCGCCAATACCGAGTGTGCGGCGCAAGGAAAAGGAACGCGATACTCTGGCTCTGCAAACAGAGCCTACACTCTACGAACAACGGAGGAAAAAGGTAGCAACGGCGCGTCTTCCTCCCTTCTGTAGTGGAACACGACACAGAGGTTCCGAGAGCCGGTGACGAAGAAGAAGCAGCTCGCTCCCGGCGGCTTTATTTATAGCCCACTTAACAAATAGGTGGCGCCCTCTAGGTTAGTGGCGCTACTGTACATCTCTCCTTCTAACAAAGACCGAAGATACAGGTGACGTCTAAAACCTAAAACACTAAAACCATCAACTCTTCCCAACACCACAACAACACCACAACGTTGGAAAGAGTCCATCTCCTCTCGTAACACAAACCGTAGTTATAGGTTGAGTCTTTTGGGGCGGACTATCGCCCGACCATATCGAGACTTCTGAACTACTTCAGACTCAGGGTCCAAGGGTCTCTGACTGCCGACGTCAGGGGTTGCTGGACGGCTGAGAGTCCGCTGCTGCAGACCAAGAGGTTCATTAGCAAGTGACTCGTCCGACTCCCGTAGATCAGGAGGTTCTGGAACAGGCACCACTGGAGGCTTGTACGGCACCAGATGCTTCCGGTTCCGCTGCAGAACTCCTCGGGGTGTCTCCACCACGTAAGAACGTGGTCGCTGTGCTTCGCTCAGAACCTTGGCACCGCACTGGACGTCCGTGACCCACACATCCTCGCCTGCAGCGAGCGGACGCAGTTCTTTCGCCGCATGTCGACGATTGAAGTCGGTGGCCTGCCGTCGCTTATCTGCCTTGTCCTTGTTGAGGAAGACCTCCGTCGATGGCCACTCGGGTCTCAGCTTCTCCGGCGGCTTCGGTAAGCTGGTCCGCAGCCGGCGTCCCATCAACAGCTGTGCGGGGCTGAACCCAGACGGCCCAGGGGTGTCTCTGAAGACCAGTAACGCCATAAAAGGGTCGTCGTTCTTGGAGAAGAGGCCCTTGATCGTCCGGACCGCGCGCTCAACTTCCCCGTTGGATTGAGGATAGCGCGGGCTGCTCGTCACGTGCTGGAAGCCATAGTCACGTGCGAAGTCCGCAAACTCCTGAGCCGCAAATTGCGGGCCATTGTCGCTTCGGATGAGCTCTGGAATGCCAAAGCGTGCCACTACACTTTTTACCGCCGCGACCACTGATGAGCACGTTGTGCTTCTTAGTGTGATCACTTCAGGGTATCGTGAAAAGTAGTCAATAATCACCAGGAAGTCCTGGCCGTTAAAGTGAAACAAGTCAATTCCCAGCTGCTGCCAGGGCAGCTCGGGCGAAGGTGATGGCAAGAGAGGCTCTGCACGTTGGATTCGTGTAGTCGCACACTGCTCGCAGTTCTCCACCATAGACTTGATCTGCTTGCTGACTCCTGGCCACCATACAGAGTCACGCGCTCGAGCGCGGCAGCGGTTCACACCTTGGTGACCCTCGTGGATGATCCGGAGGACCTCGTCTTGAAGCGACGACGGGATGACTAGGCGACTCCCTTTGAGGAGCAGCGCATCGCACACTGTAAACTCGCCACGGTACTTCCAGTACTTCAGAAGGTTGACTCCCACCTTGGGTTTTACGGGCCAACCATGGTTGCAGTGCTTCATGAGCGCCACGCACTCGCCGTCTCTAGCCTGCTCCTGACGGAGCCTGTCGAGTCCAACGGGCGACGTGTCTTGGATCCCATGAACCACATTCTCCACGAAGAGTTCCATTGTGCAGACCACCGCTGACGCTTGTCCCAACGGTGCCCTGGATAGGGTATCGGCTGTCGCCAACAGCTTGCCAGGAACGTGGAGTATCTTAAACTGGTACCTCATTAACTTGAGGCGGAGGCGTTGGATCCTTGGCGGGAGGACATCCACATCCATGCTGCCAAACAAAGACGTCAGGGGAAGGTGATCCGTCTCTACCAAGAATTGTAAGCCTCGGACGTACTCATCAAAACGTTGAACCGCCCAAGTGACCGCCAAGGCCTCCTTTTCGGTCTGGCTGTACCGTTGCTCAGTGGGGGTCAAGGACCGAGACGCGAAAGCCACTGCTCTTCGCTCTCCTGAGCACTGGTCCTGCAGGAGCACAGCACCAAGTCCAAACGAGCTGGCGTCAGCGGACACAATAGTAGCCAGCGCCGGATGGTACCTTGCCATGCAGACCTCTGAAGACAGCATCTTCTTCAGCTTCAGGAAGGCAGACTGCTGTTCGAGTCCCCAGGTCCAGGCGCTATTCTTGCCCAGCAAAGCTCGAAGAGGTGCAGTCGTGTCCGACAAGTGTGGCAAGAACCTGCCCACGTGATTCACCATTCCCAGAAGTCTCCGGACGCCTCCAACGTCGACGGGTGGTTCCATCTGTTGAACCGCTTCACACTTCTTGGGGTCCGGTGAAATCCCATGCTCGTTCACGACGACACCAAGGAAGTCGACGCTTGTCACGCCGAACTTGCACTTCGACTTGTTGAGGGTCAGTCCTGCCTTGCTCAGGCGCTGCAGCACCTCCTTTAGGCGTTGGTCATGCTCAGGACGGTTTCGACCAAACACCAAGATGTCATCAATCATATTGACCACGCCTGCCTGCCCTTCCAAAATGTGAGTCATCACACGCTGGAAATACTCCGGCGCCGATGTGATGCCAAAAGGCAGACGGCGGAAGCAATAACGCCCAAAGGGTGTTATAAAAGTTGTCAATTCCTGGCAACTTTCTGTCAGCTTGACTTGATGAAAGCTCGACGTAGCATCAAGCTTCGAGAAGATCTTTGCGTCGCCGAGAAGGCCCAAGACTTGGTCAACCGTAGGGAGAATGTGGCGCTCCCGGAGGACCACTTTGTTTAGCTTGGTAAGGTCCACACATAGCCGGTAGCCCCCCGACGACTTCGGGACCACAACAAGTCCAGCGCACCACGGCGTTGGGTTGAGGACCCGCCGGATGACCCCGTCCTTCTCCATTTTGTCCAGTTCTGCTTTGACGGTGTCTCGCAGCGGAATCGGAATTCTCCTTGAGACCGCCAACGAGAATGGAACTGCGTCAGGTTGTAGCCTGATGGTATATTCACCGTGAAGCTCCCCGAGGCCTTGAAACAGCTCGGCTGGGACGTTTACCCCGTTTTGGCACAGAGGAACTTCCGGGATATGGTCCACAAACTTCACGACTCCAAGGGCTTGAATCGCAGGAAACCCCAAAAGAGGCACAGTCTGAGAACGGACGACGTAAAGCCTCTGTGTCACGCATTTGTCCTTCCATGACAAGCTGGCCATGAACGTTCCTAGAACTTCCAGCGCGTGCCCGCCAGGGCCTGTCAGCTCGCCTTCCGGACGCTCAAGATGTGCTGGGATGCCCGAAAACGTACTTGGAATGACGGACACCTCAGCACCACTATCCACCTTGAAGTTCAGGGCAAGTCCGTTGACCTTGACCTCGACGAACTTGCTTCTGGTGCGGCTCTCCGTGCTGACAGCACCAAGTTCAATTGATGCCAACTTGCCTTTCTTTGAGCGGCAAACGGCTGCAAAATGCCCCTTCTTGTGGCACAGGTTGCATGAAGCCTTGCTCGCGGGACATTCCGTGCGCGGATGAGGAGACCGTCCACAGTAGACGCAGAGAGAGGGACTTGACCCGCTTGCTGCCTGCGGGCGCGCTTGTCTCGGCGGGCGGTGTCTTTTCACCTTAGCCGCATCGATGTTCAGCGCAGCGGTCCCCGATGATGCCGATGACTCTCGGAGTTTTCGTTCCGTTTCGGAATCTTCATGCTGACGCACCAGGACTAGAGCTTCCTCGAGCGTCAACTTCGAGTTCCGGCAGAGTCGGTCTGATAACTTAGTATCGAGCAGCCCGACAACAAAGCGGTCCCTTATCAGACGGTCCTCGATTTCCGGTGGGCGGTAGTTACAACGCTTCACCATGTTGCAAAGCGCCGTGTAAAAAACATCCGCCGACTCACCGGACTGCTGAGTACGTCTGTGGAAACGTGCGCTTTCGTACAGTTCGTTCACAGGGTGCACGAAGTAGCTGTCGAACTTTTCCTTGACCTTGGCGTAATCTCCGAGCTCGTCCTCGCCAAGCCCGAGTGACGTCAAGATGATGCGGGCTTGAGATCCCATGCAGTACAGCAACGTCCGAGTGCGCACTTCATCCTTTGCCGTGTAGAGCCCCGAAGCAAAAGAATAGTCTTCAAACCGCAGGATCCACTGCGGCCATTGACCTGCATTCTTGAAATCGAACGGCTGAGGCGGCGGTACGACGAAGCTGCTGGCTGCGGTCATTGTAGGTTTCTGCTCCTCACTGGCCATTCCGTAGTGCAACCGTCGGCGTCGAAAGGATCGAGACTGCCGCAGTCGGCTGGAAGGCGCAAGATGGAGCGGGCCACTTCTGACACCATGTAGTGGAACACGACACAGAGGTTCCGAGAGCCGGTGACGAAGAAGAAGCAGCTCGCTCCCGGCGGCTTTATTTATAGCCCACTTAACAAATAGGTGGCGCCCTCTAGGTTAGTGGCGCTA
>JAZHYW010004685.1:0-92962 GCA_037355805.1 Ixodes ricinus
ATACCGGGCGAGCTCGAAGAGTCTTCGTGCCCTAGCCAAAAAAAAACTATAAGCTTCTGTTCTAAAGTTTCTTCCACCAGTGTTCCAGACGCGCTTTCGTCCTTTGCACGCACTGCATGGGAGAAATGTCAAGCCTGTCTTGTGGAGGGTCGTCTGCTCCACCCGTACGGAGGTTGTCTGAGTCCACCGTCGTTTTAAAACCCAGTGCACATGCTAGCATCGCCTCCGAGTGAAGCCGGCGATCTACTAGTGGGGTTGGCCGCAGGCACTCACAGTAGAGCACTAGGTGTTCAACTGTCTCAGGTTTTTCTCTGCAGGCGCGGCACATCGTGGAAACCACCTTGGGGTCAAACCGCTCCCGGTAGACCAAAGTTCGTAGAGCGCCCGCTCGAGCCTCGAACAGAAGGCGGCTGCCCAAGCTATTGTCATAGAGCAGGGTTTCAGCCGCGATCAGTTGCTTGCTTTTGCTGTACACCAGCAGCGTTGGCTTCGCTTGAGCGGCTTCAAACCACTGGAAAACCTCCCTCTCACGTACTCTGCTTCTCACTTTGGCCTCCAACCTCTCACCCGCCACTACCTCTAAGGGTTGGGCAAAGAAGCCATACTTCTTTTGGAGTTGATAGAGGCGTTTCTGCCACCTTGTTCGTGTCCCAGTCATGTTAGTGTGTACAAAAGTTTTTTGGCCCATCGGTTTCGATCCATGTGGCGGAGTCGTGCATCATAGCTTATCTTGCTGGTGGCTTCCCTGGCTTCGAAGCTGGACCATCCTAGGTCTCCCTGGACAGCTTCGTTAGCCACATTTCCGTGGCAGCCTAGAGCCTGTCGTCCCACTGCTCGTTGTCGTCGCTCCAGAACTTCTCGTAATTCACCAGGGACGCACACCACAGCATTAGCGAAAGTCAAGCCCGGAACCATTACTGCCTTCCACACTTCCCGTGTAACTAGGAACCTATTGCAGCTCCAGAGACTTCTTTTTCGGAGGACGTTGGCCCCTCGCCCTGCTGACAGGCGAAGATGAGCGTGATGCTCTCGAAGGTATTCCGGCGTATTGGCTAGAATGATACCCAGATATTTGTACGAGTCCTGATGTGGCACCACCTCGTCGCCCAACTTAAGTGTACAGCAAAGCGTGTCTTCGGCCCCTGAGAACTGCACAAGCGCAGATTTTTTTGCGTTGAAGCCTAGCTGTCGCAGTGCAGCCTCCGCAGTGCATATATCCAATAGCCGCTGCATATCTTCCGCTGTCTCAGCCATTAAAACGATGTCGTCGGCGAAGGTGAGCCCTGGAAGCACCCAGTTCACCTCCTCGCCATCCTCTAGGTGGGTTAAAGAGAAGCCCACTCTTGACTGAATCAGCCTCTCCTCCATCCCAGCCACGTAAAGCATGTAAAGGAGCGGGGAGAGTGGACACCCCTGTCGAAGTCCCCTAGTCACTATCACGTCTTCGGATTCTACCCCTTTCATTTCTGCCCTCACCTTATTGCCCTCATAAAGAGATTGGACGAGAGAAACACACTGTTGTGGCAGGTCAAGTTGTTCCAGACACTGAATGAGCAGTGAATGAGGGACACTGTCATATGCTTTGGCAATATCCAGAAAGCAGCACAGTAATTGTCTTTGCTCCTTTCTGGCTACCTCGATGCACTGAGTTATTGTGAACAGATTGTCCTCAAGTCTACGCCCTCGACGAAAGCCTCCCTGCAGCTCAGTAAGGTGCCCAGCCTCTTCTGCCCATGCAACCATCCTCTCCTTGAGCATGTATGCGAATACTCTGTATATCGTGCTCGTAACCGTCAGAGGCCTGTAGCTGCGTAGATGTTGGCGATCGTTCCCTTTTTCGGGATCAAGACCACCTTGCCGAGCCTCCAGTCATCTGGTATAGATTCTGTTCCACAAAGGATGTCGTTCAGGATAGACGCGAGCTGTTGTCTGGAGTCCTTTTCCAACGCTTTGAGCACCGTTGCCGGGACACCATCTAGGCCTTGGGAGGTGTTCTTCTTAAGGTGGATTAGTGCACGCACTACACTCACTTCACCGATTTCCCACCTGCTGACATCGGAAGGGGACTCGGCTGTCCATTCGGCTTTTCTGGTAGTGGTCGTGCACTCGGGAGAAAACATCTCTTTCAGGTACGTCGTGAGGTGTGCGCCCAGGTCTTCTACTTCTTGTCCTGTGCACTCATCGAGGACGGGAGTCGATTGCTCTCGACCGTCCAGTGTACCCATGTAGCTCCAAAACTTCCTCGAAGCATCTTTTCCACTGGAGCGAATGTCAAGAACAGTACGTAGGTCCGCCGTCCTTATTTTTTCTTGGATGATCTGTTTGGCGTATTGCTTCCGCGTTTGGTAGAGCTTCCAGTTTTGTACGATTATGGGCTCATTCCCCATCCGAAGGGACTGGCGATGTTCTCTGTTTGCGGCTTGCCTAGCTTGAATGGCTGTCTTTACTTCAGTGTCCCACCAACGTTTCCTTCTTCTGCGTCCGTTGGGGCGCATTCTCGAATGTTGCTTGATAAGACGCTTAAGCACATTGACGTATCCTATGTAGCCTCCAGCATTACTTCTTTCGTTGCTCTTCTCAAAAAGTTCCGCCACCTTTGCTGCAGCATCCTCGGTAAGGTAGGGCCGCATGGAGCTTGGTGATACCTCCCTCGCCTTCTCCCATGTTGCCCTGCTGAATACCAGCTTCAGACGATTGTGGTCGCTACTAACGCTGTGCTCACCATCCTCGTCTATATGCACCTGCACAAGAAAACGACCAATGCCCTGTGACACCAGGCAATAATCTATACAAGTTCTACTGCCCCTAGCACACCAGGTATATTGTCCTTCGCACATTCCCCGGAGGTTCACCACTTCCAACTGCAACTCCTCCGCTAGCTTTTGTACCCGTCGTCCGTTGCCATCTTCCCACCCATCAAGCTCATGGATATGTCCGTTAAAATCACCCATGATGAGCACGTCCTTGTCTTGTCCAACCTCCCGCACATCCTTCGCAACACAGTCCATGAGACTTTCGTTCTCTTTGTCTCGTGCACTTCCTACAGAGAGATATACCACACATAGCGCTACTGGCATATGTACCAGCTCGCCTGTCAGCCAGATGTGGTCTTGACACTTTCTGGGATCCCTGTGCCAAGGGGCCGCGCGGCGCCACAATGCTCCTACACCTCCTCCACGTCGCTGTCCCTCTTCACGATTGCACCCCTCCCAACACCAATCCTGGTGCACCGGCGGTTCTTCAAGGTCCCGGAGGTGTGTTTCAGTCACGCCAAAAATGGTAATGTCCTCAGTCTCAAGTGCGCTATACAATTCCTCCCATTTTTGTTCCCTCCTTGCTCCTTGGAGGTTTAAGAACCCCACCCTAACAGGTGTCTGTTCTTCACGCTTGCGTCGCCGTCGTCTGCGCCTCACTCTATAACCCCGGTCCGCCCTTTCTCCGTCTTCAACCACTTGGGATAGGGGTGGACCAATGCCCCCTACCACTGTTCCCTGTCCCTCAGCTGTTGACGCACTATCTCTGTCACCATTGCCTGCAGGGCAGTTGGGGTTAGCGTCGGTCCACAGACTTGCCTCGTATGTTGCGTTGGGGGCGCTTGTGGTATCATCGGCGTAATAATCCCCGGGAATCCACCAGCTTCTTGTCGCGGTATCCTCGGCGAACACACTGACACCAGTTGGTCCATCAGTCTGGGGTGCGAGAATCCTTCCGGAGGCGGAAGCCCCTCTCTGCCAAGAAGGTGAGCTCGGAGCGGCGCTGCGTACCCATGTGCCCGGGAACAGTCTGCTGAGCCGATGTCCTGCATCTGGTGTCTTGGTCGTTGAAGCGCTGGCAATGCGCCCGTTGTAGGGAGGAAGAGAGTGCCATCCGGCACCCTTTGTTCGTGTAATGGAACCGAAGGTGTCCACGACATCGGTGTGACTCCTTGATGTAACCATCTTTGATGGTGAGGCATTGTCTTCGACTGATCTTGCGTACTCATCCTGCCTCTCTGCGCCTCGCTGGTTTCCTGCTCTTTTCCTCGTTGTTCTCCCGTATCGGCGTACCAGCTTCCCCTTCGTCTGTCTAAAAAATGGCTCGCCACCTCCGCTATGCGATGGCTTACCAGACTAATAGCCCTATGGCCATAGAGCAGTCCGTCTTTCCGAAAGCCGTCGTTAGCAGCTACGTCCCTGCTGAGATCCACGAACTTGGCATGAATCTTTTTGCATAATACTTTTAGCTTGGCGTTTAGCAACATCACGCTCGCTTGCACTACCTTGCCTTTGCTGGTGACCTCTGGGACAGAGCAGATAGCCAGGGCTGCTTTACGCCTGCTCCACTTCCTGCTGATGATTTCCACAACATGGTCAGGTTGGTCTCCTCGCAGCACGTCATTCAGGCCTACATGCAAAATATACATGCGGGAGACTACCCGCGCCTGGCGTTCGTACCCGGCAATCATGTTGTGGGCATCCTCAGTTGTCGCCTTTCTGTTGAGCAACACCTCAACGCTTCGCTTATCGTCCATCTTTTCGCTAAAAGCTTTGGCAATTCTCTCCACATTGCTGTCCCCCACAAGCAGGACTTCTCTTTTAACTCCGCGAGGAGGTCTGTCCTTCACTTTTCCAGCATTTGACGTTCCCTGTGTCACCGGGCTGCTTTTACTGCGCGAGCATGAGTTGTCCTGCACTTCCTCTGATTCTCCTTGTTCCAAAGTTGGGACGTTTTCTGCACTTAGCTTGCAGGCAGTCTGACTGCAGTCATCCACTGTTTCTGAACGTGTCCTGTTCACTATGTCCTGCTGTTTTCCATCCTTCCTGAGCAACAGCAGGTCCTTGTACTGTGTCGAAACGTCAAGGCCCTCCTGATCCTCCTTTCTTCTATTGTCTCCGGCGTCATGTCCACTGTTCTTTTCACAATTTACTACAGTTGTAGTCAAACTGACCCCATCAAGAAGGCTGTCCAGTGTTGTCTTAAGCTCTTCCACGCGATGTTCTAGTTCTGCCACTCGGCCTTGAAGTTTTCGGATTGTGGTTGTTTCATTTGGTTCACCTTGAGGAGTTGCATCCTCTAACCTCTGGATAATCACGTTCACACTGTCTGCCAGCTCATCCATCCTTGTCCTGTGTGACTTGTCTATCTCATCTATGGCCTTGCATATTCTGCACACGAAATGAGCATCTTCAGCCTCTTCATGAGTTTCAAAGTCAGTCTCTGAAATGTAGGCCCACCGTCCGCACCTGCCACAGCCAATGAGGGGATCCTCTTTCGTCGCACCTTTCCGCCCATTCAGTTGTGAAGCCTGCTTGGAGATCTCGTCATTCAGTCGACGCTGCGTCATCTTGACCATCGCCCGTTCTGATGTAGATGGAAGCGGTCCGTCCTGAATCCCAGGAGAGGTAGACATTGCCTCTAGGGGTGTTAAAAACGCTCCCTCACAGTCATTGAGCATGCTAGCACCAGCTTTGCCTTCGGTTGAAGTAGGTAGAAGCTCCACCGGCAGCACCGCTTCTGCGCTCAGCTCGCCGTCGCTCTCCCGTGATGTCTCCTCCCACTGCACAGCTGTTAGCAGATCGTTGGAGACTTCCGTGGCTGCTTGTAATCGCTCTAACAGCTCGCTTTTAGAACCAACCGTTGAAAGTCCTCTTGCTTTAAGCTTCTGTTCTAAATTTTCTTCCACCAGTGTTCCAGACGCGCTCTCGTCCTTTGCACGCACTGCATGGTAGAAATGTCATGCCGGTCTTGTTGAGGGTCATCTGCTGACTCCGCCGTCGTATTAAAACAAAGTGCACACGTTAGCATCACCTTTGAGTGAAGTCGGCGATCTACCAGTGGGGTTGGCAGCAGGTACTCACAAAAGAGCACTAGGTGTTCAACTGTCTCAGGTTCTTCTCTGCACGCGCGGCACATCGTGGAAACCGCCTTGGGGTCAAAACCGCTCCTTTATACCAGAGTTCGTAGAGCGCCCGCTCGCGCCTCGAACAGAAGGCGTCTGCCCAAGCAGTTGTCATAGAGCAGGGTTTCAGCCGCAGTCAGTTGCTTGTTTTTACTGTACACCAGCAGCGTTGGCTTCGCTTGAGCGACTTCAAACCACTGGGAGACCTCCCTCTCACGTACCCTGCTTCTCCCTTTGGCCTCCAACTTCTCACCCGTCACTGACTCTAAGTGTTCTGCAAAGAAGTCATACTTTTTTGGAGCTATCCATGTTGTCCGGTACTCAATGAAACGGAACTTTTGGGAATTTATTTCGCGAGAAGTTTGCTTGTGAGCGAAGGGTTCGGTTGGGAGTGCATATTGTCACGCATGACACGGTGACGAAACGAAGAATGACTGAGGAAACTGAAACTTTGAATGGGGCGAACTTGTGCCCAAAACAAAAAAGATAAGGGATAGTTTCGCAGGCGTCGATGGTGGCGAAACAGCAGGATCGAACGCTGGGGTGAGACTGACAGCGGCTCCCCCGCGGAGCCCCTTATGTACACGCGTGGGCTTCTGGAACAATCGGCGTAGAAGGTTCGGCGTGTAGAACATTCGGACCTCGAACAAGCAAGAGGGTTCTTGAATTTACCAAAAATGTAAATCAAAAGAATAATAAAAAAAAAAACGCGTCGCTCATGTAACGGCAGAGCCTGCCGTTAGTCTGGCAACCCCGCCTCCAGCAACCAGGAGCACGTTGGGACGGGCTTGAGGGGTGCCATTATAAACACGTTCGTTCGATGGAACGCTGCTTGTCTGAGTCTCACATTATTTGACGTTACATAGTGTCAAACCAATCCTGTCGACTGCCCCAGCACCGACAGAAGCGACTACGCCCGCGATGGAAGGATTCAAGCCTCCAGAGAGACTTCAACTGGCTGGGATCCTCGCACAGAACTGAAAAAAATTCCGTCAACGAGTGAAGCTCTTTAGGAAGCCACGGAACCAGAGAAACCACGCTCGGCGAAACAGAAGGCCGCAATAGTCCTACACGACGCAGGAACAGACGCCCTGGAAGTGTTTAATACTTTCCTGTGCACCGACGCTGAACACGGAGATTACGACGTCCTCCTCCAGAAATTCGAAAGCTACTGCACGCCACGCTGCAACAAGACATACGAGCTCTACATCTTCCGATCTAGGATGCGAAAAGAAGGTGAGGCTTTCGAGAACTACTTTCGGGACCTGCAACTGAAAGTTGAGTTGTGCAACTTTGCCAGCCTCGCCGACTCTAGGATGCGCGACCAAATCGTGTATGGCACCGTCGACAAAATATTACGGGAGCTCATGCTTCGAGAAGAAGGCTTAACTCCAGAGAAAGCAACCCAGTTCTGCAAGACGGCTGAACTAACGCAAACGCAGAAAAAGGCCTGGGAAGCACCAGAACACCTCCTTGAGCCAGTTTCGGCGCAACCGAAAGAAGCTAAAAGCAAAAAATGCAGCAGGTGCAACCAGCAGCACGAGCCAACACGCTGCCCCGCGCACGGCCTCTCGATCCCCCTGTTGGTGCGGCCTGCCGATCTTTTCCGAAAACAAAAGAGCGCGCGTGAGAGGAGAACTTCTCCCATCTGCCGTGGAGGCGCTGCACATCGGCGAGTGGTCTCGTGAGCTGAAAGCTATACTCCGTTTCACCTTATGTTGTACCGCAGACAAGGCTAGAAGCGCGAGCTCATAGCGTTGGGAGCTACTCTTAACGCACGAGAGCTTGTGCCGCCGAGATGTGCCCTATAGAGTAAGGAGCTCGCGCTTGTAGCCTTTCCTGCGGTACATCATAAGGTGAAAAAGAGTATAGAAAAGGCGCCCAACGCGCTCTTGCTCCGCGACCCAGAGAAAATATCTGCCCGTCATTGGCTTCGCCGATACCGAGGCGCTGTCGCGGTTGCAAAAGGCCGCAAAAATCGCTTGTCCCCCACCTTTGCACCGCTTTGCGCGGAGAAAATATCGCAGTTTTGCCCTGTGCTCGCATGTGTGGTTTGTGTTTTCGATCGTTTTTTTGCTCGTTTCTATAGTTTCATGGCGATAACCACTGATGGATGAGAAAGAAGAGACGTAGACAGCCGCCTTTTGTCTGTGTCTGCACAGTTTTAAAGTGTGCAGATGGGTTAAGGAGCACGCGATGCCTAAAAACTGTTGCGTGCCGCGTTGTAAGTCAAATGCTGCGAGAGATCCGGAACTCTGCTATCACGAGCTTCCGTCTAGAGAGAAATTTTGGGATGCCTGGTTGAAGAACATTTCACGAGAAGGCAGCGAGAAGGGCAGCTAGTGGCAACCAAGCTCCAGGAGCGTCGTGTGCTCCCTTCATTTTAAAGGCCGACGTACACTTCGCGCTTTCCACTTTTGCCCGGCACCTCCTTTCCTATATCCTCTTCACGTTTTACCTTGCCCCAACCTGGCTCCCCCTCGCAGCTTAGGAGAGGGGAGTGCTATGTGGATTAGCTTCCCTGCAGAAAGCCGAGGTTGTACGTATAGGCCTTTAAGGCGGAGGACTACAAGGTAGGGATGAAGCGGAAGTTGCTGCGACCGACAGCGGTGCCGACTCAATTCCCATTGTATTCGTTGTACGTGCAACCAGCAGGTTCAAAGAAGCGCAGAACGCTTGTTCGTGTGCCACCTAACGCGTCCACGTCGCATGCGAGTGGTAGAAGCCAACAACGCAAAATGCAGTCCCCTGCAGAAAGAAGACCAGCTGTTGATGAGTGCGTGGCTATTGAACCTGCCTGCAAAAGAGTTTGAAGTGGAAGAATGTCAGATGTCATTCAATTTGACAGCTAGGCTTCATGGAAGATGCCAAGAAAAACGCGGATCGCCTTCAACTGCAAGCCAAATGACTGAACGAGCGAATTAAAAAACTGCGACAAACCTGCGACGAATTTCAAGACAGATTGAAGCAAGGAAGGCTAATGTGTAGAACCCGCTCAACTTTGCAGGTGACGTGTCCTGAATGCAAGCTGTAACTTAAGGGAAATGAATCTCGTGACGGAGAAAATCAGTTCGTGTTTAGCCTTGACCAAAGAGGACTCAGCTATCCACGACCTGAAGCTGTCTGGCCGTGCAAGCTCGTCTGCACCTTTGTCGAGAGGGCTCTACAGTCGGCAGAGATTCGTCGTTCTGGACGGATTGGCAAGGTTCTCTCGAGCGCTGAGCTTCCACACCTTATGGACTGCCCGCTGATGCGGTCTACTAACGGCAGAGACCGGTACCACAGCTAAGAACTCTGCGAGCTCTTTCTCGGGAAGCTCCTCAGACCTCTTCTGGCTAACTCGGCTGGTGACCTAAACAGTTCTCTAGAGAATATATTGAGGCTTTCGCGGAAGCCTCTTTCCCGAAAGGTATTCCGCTTGCGAACTATATGACTCCCTTGATCTGTTCGTGAACAATGAGAGTTTATATTGCAGAAGTTATGCACGAGGAATCCGTTTCTTATTGTCCCTCACAGATAAATAAAGGCACAGCTCGAGTGTGCTCGAGCATCGGTTAAAATCGGAAATTATACGGCCTAGCTATATCCAACTATAACTCATTACAGTGGTAATAGAAACGGGGACGGAGCAAGAAAACGACAATTCGCTCATACTGCCAGCTGAGTGCGGCTCTAACGCGCAGCCTGCAGCGGAGTGAGCTCCTCGCAGAAAGAATTATGTGTTTTTATTCGACACAGATTTGTCACATCATTCATGCAATCTGGCACTCGTTTCAAATAACACTTGCCGCTTCACGAAAAACAATCGAAATAGCCACACCGGGCCGCGCCGGGCCGGGCGGACTGCGCCTCTTTCGCCGATAACGAGCGCCACGGCTGGCGCTGCGGGGTAAAGTAGAACTATCGCTCTCACCGGCGGCGCGAGGCATACGGCAGGCCGCTCCCAAGGGGAGTCTTTATCAAGCGGCCGTGGCAGTACCATGGACAGGCCGATCAGAAAGCAACAGATGGCATCGTGTGCGACCACGACGACTTTACCGTGCTGGTGGTGCAGGCGGTCACGGGAGACAAGGCCGACTAGCTGGTGGAAGCGTCAGTCGCTAACCAAACGGTGACACTCAAGGTGGATACCGGAACGCAGGTGAACATCTTGCCGCACTGTGTGTTCAAAAGGCTTAACAAAGCGGGACAGACACAACCGAGCGGGGCCATTATAGCGGCGACCAGATCGGGCACTTAGGAACTGTGTGTCTTCCTGTAGAAATCAAAGCAAAAACGGCAACGATTGAGTTCTTCATTGTAAAGTAACCTCGGCAGGCACTTTTGACCCTTCAGGCAAGCGAAACCTTTGGCCTCGTGAGCTGTGTGGGCTGCGTCACTGAAATCTCGGCCCTGGGACGAAAGGTTCTTTCGGACTGCCCCGTTCTTCGAGGGCATCGCCTGTATGAACAAGCCATACAAGATGGTCCTCAAGGATGGTTCCCAACCTGTGATCAAGCCAGCACGAAGAGTACCAGATGTGCTGAAGGAACCACTCAAGCTGCCGGGATTGTTGCCAAAATGAATGAGCCAAGTGACTGGGTAAGCCCACTGGTCATTGTCCGCAAGAAGGACGGCAAGGTCAGAGTCTGCATGGACCCAAGGCATATAAATGAGTGCCTTAAGAGAGAGAGCATTAGCAGATGCCCAAACGAGAGGACATTGAGGCAGACCTAAAAAATGCAACAGTCTTTTCACGGCTGGATACCACCTCGGGTTTTCACCAAATCCCCTCGATGATGAAACCTCAAAGATTTGCAGATTTAGCACACCCTTTGGACGCTATCGTTACAAGCGGCTGCCATTCGGTCTTACAGTGGCACCTGAGGTTTTTCAAAAAGAATGTCGCAGGTGTTTGAAGACTTGCCTGGTGTCAAAGTGTACATCGATGACATCATCATTTGGGGAGCCACCGAAACCAAGCTTGAAGCACGACTCTATGCAGCTCTACAGGCTGCCGCTTCAGGCAGGACTTACCCTGAACGTGGAGAAATGCAGATTTGGCATGGGGAGGTGGTTTTTCTCGGAGTCAGGATTAGCGCACTGGGCATTCAGCCCGATCAGGACTTGGTGAACAGCGTAGTAAATATGCCAGTCCCCAAAAATGCAAAGGACGTTCAGCGCATTCTTGGTGTTTTTACTTTTTCAGCAAGTACCTGCCTCGGTTCTCTGATCGAACCGCCCTTATGCGGAACTTGCTCAAGAAGGACTCGGTATTTGAGTGGACCCCCAACCACAACATCGAGTTGGCAGAACCTCAAGACTTCGTTGACAACAGCACCCGTCCTTGCATTCTACAATGAGGCACTGGAGACAAAAGTGTCTAGAGATGCGTCCAGCTATGGCATGGGTGCAGCTCCTTCCAGCACCATGACACAGGTGGAGGCCGGTGGCTTATGAGTCAAGAGTGCTCACAGAATGCAAATATCAATACTCTCAAATCGAGAAGGAGGCACTGAACAGCACGTTTGGCTGTGAGCGGTTTCATAATGTCATATATGGACGGCCCATAATCTTGGAGACTGATCATCAACCCCTTATCGCCATCTCAAAAAACGATGTCGGTGACATGCCCCCTCGCCTCCAACGCTTTTTTTTCCAGATTATTGAAGTACGACTACAAGTTTCAATTCGTTCTGGGAAAGAAGCTAACACTTGCAAGCGCATTATCGCGTGCACCGGCTGGAAAGGACACACAACCGGTACGTGAGGAACTATGACGCCGAAGTTCATGCAGTCGCAACACTGTCGGAGCTGGTTAGCAATACCACAATGAGCAAGCTCGCAGCTGCGGCGTCCGAGGACACTGTTCTGGCACAGGTAATCAGCTGCCTTCAGGAATACCGGCCACTGCCTCAGTCATGCCTGTATCGTGCCAAGAAGGCACAAATCAAGTGGACAGTTCGTTTCAGAACGCTTATGTGCCGGCCGCGTGCTACCGTCACGTTTATTTCCTCGTCTTCATTTAGCTTGTGCACGCTCAGCTAGCTCTATAGCCGATACACCTTCTCTTCTTTAAAAGTTCAAAACAGAAACAATATATACAATGTGTAAAATATATACAATATCTACATAAGAGTATATACAGCTATAAACACTGTAAGTTGTACATAAAATATATACAACTATATACACTGTAATGTCATTTGCATATTTCACATCACTCGCAAACTTGATTGAAATTCTCATCGTACGTTAACCGTTTCGGTACATGAACTGCACGAGTAGACTGACGAGGTACGATCAGAGGTAGAAGTCTCTGTTGACAAGCTTGATTTCCATTTGCAAGCGGGATTGTACCAGGGCTTGATATGTCTTGACTGGAGTCAGAGACCGTTGGCGCTTGTTTACCAGGACTTTGTATATCTTCGTCTCCACTGTCGTATGCCTCGGACCCTACCTCATCGTAAGAATCGAATGTCTCCGATGACTTCAGCAGGTGTTGCCGGTTCCGCCGTATGTGTGTGCCCTTCTCAGTTTGTATCTTGTACGACCTCGGGCCCTTGTCACAGATCACTTGTGCTTTCGTTGACCATTCTTTATCTTTATCATCTCGAACTCGTACAGACTCTCCTTCTTCTAACTGGGACAGCGCTCGGCCTCGATTCATGTCTTGTTTGTGTTTTAACACTGGCCTAGCTGGTGGAGACACGAAATCTGGCAGGAGTGTACGCGCTTTCCTTCTCATCAATAGCTCTACTGGAGCTGATCCGCATTCTAGTGGCGTGGCCCTGTAGGTTAGTAACCCTAACCAGAAGTCTTGCCCAGAATGTGCACACTTTTTGAGCAGTCTTTTCACAACTTGCACGCCTTTCTCAGCAAGTCCATTCGACCTTGGAAAGCGTGGACTAGACACCACATGTTTGAAGTCATATTTTGCTGCGAACTCGGTAAACTCTCTTGCTGCGAACTGTGGCCCGCCGTCTGTACAAACCTCGAGAGGAAGTCCATGACGAGAAAACATACTTGCCATGACTTCGATTACAGTTTTTGAGCTCGTGTCTCGTAGCTCGGCGACCTCGGGAAAGTTTGAGTACGCATCGTAGAGAACCAGGTATGATTTCCCAGCATACATGCACAGGTCTGCGCCAATTCGTGCCCAAGGTTGTAGTGGCGTCTCTCGTAACTGAAGAGGCTCTTCCTGCTGGCGATAGGCATATTGTTTGCAGGTTCCACATCGGTCGATCATCGCTGTGATGTCTGTGTTCATTCTCGGCCAAAACATTAGTTGTCTGGCCCGTGCTTTGCACTTGTTGATGCCAAGGTGGCCGCTGTGCAAGCGTCTCAGCATCTCTGGTCTGAGGGCCAGGGGGATAACAACTTTAGCTCCCTTCATCAAGACACCGTTTACAACAGACAGCTCGTCTTTGAAAGGTTTAAACTCGCCTTGAAGTGGAGTGTTATTGGTCAGGTTGTTGACAACTTCATGAAGTTCTTTGTCTTCTGCTGTGGCTGTAAGGAGCCGGGCCATAGTTTTGTCACTGACAAGCGTAGACAGGACGGTTGCTGCATGAATGTCCACATCTTCGCTGGAATCTTCTCTTGTCGTCGGTGTCTGCAGTCGAGACAATGCATCAGCAAGAACCAGCGCTTTTCCTGGCAGGAACTCTAGCTCCAAGTCGTATCGCATTAACCTCAAAAAGAGGCGTTGCAACCGTGGTGGCATATCTCCGATGCACTTTTTGGCTATGGAAATTAACGGGCTGTGATCTGTCTCGGCAGTAATATGCCGTCCGTAGATGAAGTCGTGAAACTTTTCACATCCGTATACGATTCCCAAAGCCTCTTTTTCAATTTGAGAGTAGCGGCATTCACTATCCGTCAACACTCTCGACGCGTAGGCTACAGGGCGCCAGTCTTGACCATGCCTTTGAAATAAGGCTGCACCTAAAGCTCCTTTGGACGCATCTGTAGATACTTTTGTTTCCTTCCCGGCGTCAAAAAGGGCCAATATCGGGGCTTTTGTTAACATTTCTTGCAGCATTTTCCATTCCTCCGTATGCTGTCTACTCCATTCAAAAATTGAATCTTGTTTGTTTAAGCTACGCAACAATGTGGTTTTATCTGACAAGTTAGGAATGAACTTCCCGAAGTAGTTGATCGCTCCCAAAAGACGCTGCACTTCCTTTCTGTTTGTTGGTAGTGGCATGCTTACAATGCACTTAACTAGTTCAGGGTCTGGCGTGATACCTTTAGCGCTAATGTTGTCACCCAAGTAGCAAATTTCTTCTAGTTTCATGGAGGTTACACTTCTAGTGTAACCTCCATGAAAGCTATCGTTATCATTACCCACTCTTGCTTTACGTAGACAATATTCTCGTCAATCCTTTTTCACAAAATTTATCATAATCACGACCATGCGTCACAATCCACCAACCCCTCCGTACTATATTTCACGTCGTTTAGATCATAAGAACAAGGGTGGGCGTCTTTCCATGCAACACTAACGCATTTTTTTTATTCATTCATTCGCGCACTTCTGTAGAATGGAACCACCTTCCTCATGACATTGCCACCATTGATGACCTTTGCATTTTTAAAGATGCTCTATATAGAATGGAGAAACGCTCTCAATAGAATGGAAAACTGCGAAGGTGGTTCCACTGCATAAGTCGGGTAACAAGCATTCTCCATTAAATTATCGACCCATTTCTCTAACAAGTATTCCCTGTAAAATAATGGAGCATATACTGTACTCTCATATTTTTAATTACCTAGAATCAAATTCATTTTTCGCCCCTGCTCAACATGGTTTCCGTCGCTCATTTTCTTGTGAAACACAGCTGCTTCATTTCACTCATTGTTTGCATGCTGTACTGGACAAAAACCATCAGGCTGACTGTATTTTTCTCGATTTTTCTAAAGCATTCGACAAGGTTAATCATAAGTTACTAATGCTTAAACTTTCTTCATTAAACCTAGATCCTAACTTGTTAACCTGGCTGGAATGCTTTCTTACCAACCGCTCACAATATGTAACTTTAAATGGCAATAATTCATCCCTGACTGATGTGGTATCGGGCGTGCCCCAAGGTTCGGTTTTAGGCCCGCTTCTTTTTCTAATATTCATTAATGATTTACCAAGTTGTGTATCTTCCTCCATGCATTTATACGCAGATGACTGTGTAATTTATCGGGAAGTTCATGATGATGATGATGAACGCCTTTTGCAATCTGATTTAAATAATATTACTCTTTGGTGCAAAAAATGGCGTATGGAACTAAACCCTAACAAATGCAAACTAATGCGGGTTTCCCGGCAAGGCGCGCGCCCTTCAGCATATACACTAACCGACATTCAACTTGAATCTGTAAACTCGTACCGTTATCTGGGTGTTACTATATCATCGACTTTAACCTGGAAACCTCATATCGATATAATAATCGCCAACGCTAACCGCATGTTAGGATACCTACGACGAAACTTCAGAACGGCTCCAGTTAACTTAAAACTTCTTCTTTATAACACTCTTGTACGGTCAAAATTGGAATACGCAGCCTCTATTTGGGATCCTAACCACGCCTTTCTACATAAAGCTCTCGAACTAGTTCAAAATAACGCCGTTCGTTTCATTCTGTCTAATTATAATCGAACAGCCAGCATATCATCAATGAAGTCCAGTCTGTTGTTACCCTCTTTGTCACTGCGTAGAAAGTTTTTTCGACTTTGCCTGTTTCATAAAGTGTACCATCATCAGTCGCTGCGAGACCATTTCTTTACATTGCCTAACTATTACTCTTCCCGTCTGGACCATCGGAATAAAGTTGGATTAACACGTTGCCAAACAAACACTTTTTTTATTCATTTATCCCACATACATCAAACGACTGGAACCACCTTCCAGCAGGTATCGCAACTATACCCGATTATTTTCTTTTTCGCCAATCTTTGTTTACATTTCTGTTTGATGAGCCAACATGAGTCTTTTTATTTTGTTTATTTGTTCGTAACATATATTGCTTACAGATTTTAGGCAATCGCAGTGTATTTTTGATATTTGAATTTCTTGCCGCATGTTTTTTCGTGTTTTTTTGTTCTGTCAGTTTGTTTTATTTTTGTTTGCTTTGCCCCTCCCCTCTACAATGCTTCGGCGCTTGAGGGTATGTACAATAAATAAATAATAAATAAATAACTTGTTATTTTTTATATATGACTGTTGCTTATTTTGCCTGTTGTTACTCCTTTGTATTTCCCTCCCCTCTGTAATGTCTTCGGACCCTGAGGGTAAATAAATAAATAAATAAATAAATAAATAAAAAGCAAACTGGCACTTCTGGAGGTTTAGCGTGAGGCCACCTCTTCTAGCCGCTTGCAAGGCCTTCCTCAGTCTAAAGTCATGTTCCTCACGGGTACTGCCCCAAATGAGTACATCATCTATATAGACTCGTACTCCCCTTAATCCTTCAAAAATTTGTGTCATTTCTCTCTGAAACACTTCCGGAGCAGATGAAATTCCGAACGGTAATCTCAGGTACCGGTAGCGCCCAAATGGCGTTGCAAAGGTACAGATTCGCGACGTGCTGTCGTCAAGCGGAATCTGGTGGAAACCGCTGTTAGCATCAAGCCTTGTAAAATACTTTGCACCTGCCAACTCAGCTTCAATGTCCTCTCTGCGAGGCAGTTGAAAATGTTCTCGTTTCAAGCTCATGTTTACGTACTTTGGATCCATGCACACACGAATTTTTCCATTTTTCTTTGCAACTATCACAAGAGGGCTTACCCAGTCTGTTGGTTCTTGGACTTTGGCGATAATGCCACTGGTAGTCATCCGGTCCAGTTCGGCTTTCAAAGGTTCGCGGAGAGCATGCGGCACTCGACGTGCTGGCTGAACCACAGGACGGCAGTCATCCTTGAGAGTCAGGTGATACTCGTTCTTAGTGCGTCCGATGCCCCGAAAAACATCTGGAAACTCGGAGACCACTTGCTGTTGGAGGCGACTTGTTTCCTCGAGACTGTCTATGCGGTGAACCAAGCCAAAAGACTCGCAGCTTTGAAGCCCCAACAGTGCTTGTTTGCCCTTCTTCACGATGAAGAAGTCCACGTTTCTAATCGTTGGTCCAATCTCTACAGAGAGGCAGACCTTGCCCACATGCTGCAGTTTTTCTCCTCCATAGCTTCGTAATGTTGTTGCGCTTGGTACTGGCGGTGTCGACACCTCAAGTTTCTTAAATATGCTGAGAGGTAGAAGATTGGCTTGCGCCCCGGTGTCAACCTTCAGGTGAACATCTCGGCCTCCTATCTTCGCCATCACTGTCCAGTCACGCTCGTGCTTTACTTTGCGACCATCGACTGATAGAATCTCAAAGGTATCTTCTTCGTCATCTTGTCTAAGCTCTCGTTCATGAACATTGTCAACGTTCATCTTCTTGCCTTTGCAGGCTACCGCAAAGTGGTTTTTCTTTCCACACTTGTTGCATGATTTTCCAAATGCTGGACATTTTCTAGGCTCATGCCTTGAGCTGCAGTACTGACACTTGCGTCTTCCGGGAGAATTTCTGTCGTTACGATCCACTGGATCTACAAGCGTATCGGGAGTTTCCCAGGCCTTGCTTTGACGCTCAGAAATTTCCGCTGATTTGCAGAAGTCAACGGCTCTCTCAAGTGTTAGGTCTTTTTCCCTCAGCAGCTTCTCTCTGAGTTTCTTACTCTGTATTCCGTACACAATTTGATCTCGAAGCATCGACTCGGCTAGCACTCCGAAGTTGCAGGACTTGACCTTTAGTTGCAGGTCTCGAAAGAACAGTTCAAAACTCTCACCTTCCGTCTGCTGGCGTGTTCTAAAGACGTAGCGCTCGAAGGTTTCGTTGCACTTTGGAAGGCAATATTCTTCGAATCTTCGCACGACCAGTTCATAGTCATCCTTTTCAGATTCTTTCAGATTGAACGTGTTATAGACGTCAATGGCCTCCTGGCCAGCCACATGAAGAAATATGGCTGTCTTCTGCTGCTTCGACCTCACCTCCTTCGTTTCCGTGGCCCGGAAGTAGAGTTCGACGCGCTGCTTGAAGCGCTTCCAATGGACCTTTTTCGAGAAGCGTTCTGCGCACGCGCGAGCGCCCGTTGCCAAGCGGCGGAAGTTGGCACCAAAAATCGAGGAAATTCGGAAGGAGGCTGTAGATCAGCGAGTAGCAAACGTAATTGCAGCATACATATAATTGTGTTACGCAAAAAAGAAAGCGGACGGAAAGAATAACACGTACGACGTTTAAGTGGACGCCACGGATGCCCCACTTAGACGGCGCGTTGGGCACGCCCCGCTGCTCAGAGAACGAAGAAACTGGTAGCGTAGCTCCCATTATCGATTGGTAGTGTAGGTAGGTCCCTTCCTCGATTTTTAGTTCGTGCAGCCACCGCCTGGTGCCGTCGGTATGTGAAAAAGGTTTATTCTCCGCTGTATCCTCCGATAGCCGTAACCCTTCAGGTGGCGGTAGTTTGACCATGGCGACAGTTTTTTTCACTGGAGAGGAGCACTTCTGACACCATGTATCCTGCCAAGAAGGCACAAATCAAGTGGACACTTCGTTTCAGAACGCTTATGTGCCGGCCGCGCGCTACCGTCACGTTTATTTCCTCGTCTTCAATTAGCTTGTGCACGCTCAGCTAGCTCTATAGCCGATACAATGCCCTCACAGGTCGTGCGCCGAAGAAATGTCAGTCGTTCAGGGAGTGCTTTTTAAGGGACTTAAGGTAGTTATTCCAAAGAGTCTCAGAAAGGAGATGCTTACGAGGTTGCATGACGGTCGTTTGGGAACCAATGAACGCAAATCAAAGGCGCGTCTTTTAATGTTCTGGCCTGGAATGTCCTCGCACATTGTACAAATGGTCAACAACTGTTCAACATGGAAGGATGATGCGTACCAGCAACCAGCTGAACAACTGTCGATGAGAGCAGTGCCGCTTCGCCCATGGGTGCGCGTTGGTATGTGCTTGTTTCAGTATGGTGGACACACATACCTTGTTGCTTATGCGTTCTCTAACTTTCCGGAGGTCGAGCAGCTCACGGACACCACGACGGATGCAGTGGTCAAAGTACTATCAGCAATCTTCGCAAGGCATAGACTACCGCTGGAGGTGTGCACCGACAATGGACCCCAGTTCAGTTTTAATGAATTTAAGACGTTCGCACTCAGATTTGACTTTCAGCACGTAACTTCAAGCCCACACTTCTCGCGCCTGAATGGGCTAGCAGAGAAGGGCGTACAAATTGTCAGAAGGATAATGAAGAAGTCCACTCATGCACCGGAAGACTACAAACTAGGCCTTCTGAACTACAGGTCTGCACCGCTGGAAGACGGCCGATCTCCAAGTGAACTCTTAATGGGGAGAAGAATCGGGTCGCGATTACCCGACTTCACAGAGAAGGCCCCAAAACCAGTGCACAAGCGTCAACAGAGCAGTGGGGGGGGGGGGGGGGGTAGACCATTTCTGCCATTACATCCAGGAAGAGTGGTCCGCCTCAGGGGAGAGAATTCCTGGTCAACGACAGCCAAAGTCCAAGAGTGGGTTGCGCCTAGATCATATCGGGTCACCACTGAGAGTGGCAGAACGCTACGAAGGAACTGGAGGCACCTCCTCCTACCCCGAGGACTTCAGCACAGAAAAGGAAAGGGATGATCCAGACCAGGAAGAGGTCCATCTCCACACATCCTCATTCCCAAACGAACCTGCTGGAATGGACCCAGCATTCAGTGCGAGTGACTGTGCCGCCGTTGGACTCTGCCAGAGGTACTCTACAGCGCGCCTCACCCCCAGTGCGAGTGACTGTGCCGCCATTGGACTCTGCTAGAGGGACACTACAGCGCAGTCGGCGTCCTCCTTGGAAGCTGACATATGACGAAGATTTTCGGCAAAAACCGTGACCATTGTTTCAGCCTTACCCTAAGATAAGGGGGTGTAACGGCAGATCCTGCTAGTTAGTTACAACCCCGCCGCCAGCAGCCAGGAGCACGTTGGGACGGGCCCGGAGGGTGCCATTATAAACCCGTTCATTCGATGGAACGCTGCTCCTCTGAGTCCCACATTATTTGATGTTACAGCTCCCAGAAGACCGAGAGCATAGCCGGGAAGGCTTTTCGGAGATTATCTCAGCGGAAATAATCTTCGAAGAATGTCGAATGGCCGGCGTCGTGGGCTGCTTGGCGTTCACTCTCTTCGTTCGGGTGTTTATGTCATAAAGCAACTCTTTATTTCTCGTAAAAAACAGGGCCCCTATCATATTGCACATATAAATGTATTGTATCATGGGAGAGGAAGGCGGGCTGGAATGTGCCATACAAGCTGTTCGCGTCTCCAGCTCGCTGCTCGCCCTCCCGCGGCGGAAAACGGGAAGCGCCCTAGTGAGGGTCCCCGATTGTCCTGCTCAGCGGGCACGGCGGAACTGCTCGCGATCATGGCTCGCGAAATGCCATTTCCGAATGCAAACAACGCTCTTCACTGTCCCAACGTAGTGCTGCAGCCGGTATGGGATTGTACCTTACTGGAGAGTTTTAGTATTGCGCATAGAAGCAAACGCAATCGGTGTGCGTTTGCGTTAGAGTTGCAAGTCCCACGTTGTGCGTGCGCCTCATTTGCCATGCGCCATCCAAGACCGCAATTTTGGGCTCCGCGCACGCGCAGTGAGGAAAACGCAAACACACAGCACTTGCGTTCGCTCGTATACGCAATGCTAAAACGCACTACGTGCTGCAGTTATCAGACGTAAGCAAGTAGGCGTTCTTTCGAACTGGAAAGGCTGAGATTGGAAAAAAATGACGGAGCGTAAAAATGAAAGTAACTAAATGTTATAAAGAAATTAATAATTTAATTTTTTTTAAATCTTTTGGGCATTTGGTTTTGAAGAATATTGGCGGCGACTAACGTTTTGCTGATTGTCAAAAGTCGCGACTTTGATAGAAAAATATACTTTAACCACAATTAATTAATTTTACATAAATTTCACACAATAGCTAGAATGTTTTTATTGACTTTAGGCTATTTTTATTTTATTACTTGGTAATTAAAAATGCTGCAATTGGCACCAGTGATGATAATTAGCACACTTTTTGGTTGTCATATTTGATCGCGCGTTTGAAATTAGACCATAAGCAATGCTTGAAAAATTACGTATTACATTGTTACGGGCTTTAGCTGAGCAAGTTGGTTCATTGCTTGTGAATGGAGCCAGCTGAACATAAGAAACACACAGAGAAAAAAATATAACATTCGCACCGCTGGACTAGCAACATTTAATGATGCCTCTTTTTCCTTTTCTTCTAATCCTTGATTTCAGTTTTCTTTTTCTTTACACTAACTAAGATTTCTTAATTTTTACACTTGATTTAGGTTATCTATTTCTTTACGCTTAATTCGGAATGTCTTTCCTTTAACGCTTTTTCTTCTCATTTAACACAGTGACCTTTCTGCTGTCGGAATGTTCTCATCCCTTTGTTCTGTCTTCTTTAAGCGATCTTCCTCATCTTCTACCTTTCCCTGGAACTCATAACATTCCGCAGGAAAATCTTCTCTGAGTTGAGTATTTTCTTTTCCGCAATGACCTTACTGCTTTCGGAATGTTCTCATCCCTTTTCTTCTGTCTTTAAGCGATCTTCCTCTTCCTCTACCTTTGCCTGGAACTCATATCACTCCGCAGGAAAATCTTCTCTGAGTTGTGTAGTGCAACGGAAGGGGCACTAACACAGTCCTCGCCTTTTTCTTCGATGGCTAGGGCTTCTAGTAGTTCACGGGCGAGTTGATTTTTATGCCGCCCCACGATGTTTACGTTGGACAACGTTGCCTCGCATTTGCATGCGCGACAATGGGCTGCAAGGTGTCCTGCTGCTGTCAAGTTTCGTAGAGATGTGGCATGTTCCCTTGTTCTATCATTAATACAGCGCCCTGTCTGCCCAATATAACACCTTCCACATGTTAATGGGATGTTATAAATGACTTCTTTTTGACATTGGGCGTACCTTGTTTTGTGTGCGATGTTACATGCCTCTTGGTGCTTACGTTGGTTTCCGTTTACCCTGCCGCACATTGAATAGCCCTTGTTTGGCGCGGAGCTTATCACTTGGACCCCTTGCCGGCCGGCAATCTTTTTAGCCGGTGAGTGATGCCATGGAGATATGGTGCTACCACTATGGGATTTCCAGTCTTTTTCTTTGTTGTTCGCTCGATGCCTTCCTGTCCGCGCTTTAACTTCTGGGAGATCTTTTCACATATTGATACCAGTAGTGTTTCCGGATACCCAGCATCAAGTAGCCTGGATATCTGAGTGTCAAAACTCTTCTGGATCTGGTGTTCGCATGACTTCTTTAAGGCAGATGTTAGTGCCGTGGTGGCGACCCCACGTTTCACGTTCTTTGAGTGTCCGGATTCGAATGGAAGAAACCCTTTGCAGGACCGAGCTTGGTATCGCCAGCAGACGTGTCCATCTTTAAATTCTAAGGCAAGATCGAGGAATCTGATAGATTTGTTTACGGGTAGTTCATGAGTGAACTCAAGTCCCGAGCAGCTCTGTTCAAAGCACCTCATGACATACTCGCGGCAACCGTTGTCTTGTTCTTCTACCTCCGTGTTACACAGTATTAAAAATCATCAACGTAGCGGAAGATGACTTCAATCCTGGGATCTTTCATGCTTCGTTGGATGGCAAGTCCGCATGTTGCTAGAAACACATCGCTGAGGTAAGGAGCCACTCGAGACCCGATGCAAACACCCCTCTTCTGCACATACTGCTGATCTTGATAGGACACCACCGTCGCCTTTAGGTAAATACTTAGCAATTCCAAAAAGTTGTCGAGGGGCATGCCCGCCGCACTTTGGAATGATGCGAGACCTTGCTGTTCAATTGTTTCTCGAAGTATGTTTAGGAGGCCTGCATGGGGAATGGAGTAATACATATCCTTTATGTCAAGGGAAAATCCAGAGGCAATGTTAGAACCATTTTCCTGCAGAAAGGAAATCACACTTTCTGAGTTCGGAATCTTGAAAGGGTCTTGTGCCTGCACTTGGGACAGTTGTTTGGCCAGAAATGTTGACACTTGCGCTTGCCAAGTATTTCTTTCTGATACTATTGCCCGGAACGGAATTCCCTCTTTATGTGTCTTTGCTGAGAAAAAGACCGACAATTGGTTATTCTTCGATCCTTTAACTTTTGTGACGAGACTGCCTAACTGGTTAGTTTCTAGTATCTTCAGGATGGCTTTTTTTGTTGATGTAGTTCTTTTTTGATCAACTGGAATGAAATTCTCTGCAATGGCTTGATCAGCTCTTTCTCCGTATTTTCCTTTATCGAGGACGACGAAGCCTCCCTCCTTGTCTGATACGCATAGTTTTAGATCTTTGGTCCGCAATTCTTGCACTGTAGAGCCAAAACTCATTTTCTGATGTTGAGGGTTCCTTAGGCTTGCAACGCAAGCAATCCCTTCATTTATGATCTGCGATGCTTTTTCTTCCGGAGCTTTGGCCGCGATGTGTCTTACTAGTGCAACCTTGTCAACGGCCTTAAGCTTTGGTGGTACCGCAAACTTTGGACCCTGCTCAAGTACCTTCTTGGCTTTTTCTGTTTTGCTGTATAATTATAAACTTATGTATTACTTATAGCAAATCTTTTCATCACAAAGAGAACTTATTTCGTCTATCTCATAGATTAGCAATTCGAGACACGATTTATGGCTACACGCAGCGCCGATACGTGGCTAGTGCCGCACTCCAGAACGAATTGATGGAATTCAGATGTTGTGAAATACTCTTCCTCGTCATTTAAATCGTTTGAGGTAGAATTGAACATAGAACATTTTGACTTTGGTAAACAAATATTTGCTTTCATGTTTCGTTGAGCCGCTCAGTGCTAGTGTAGGTACATGAGTGTAATGATTTCTTGTATATCAAGCGAATAATTACATCAAATCATTCGATTTTTGTGTTAGCTGTTTTGTGATGCTGTCTCGGCTGCTGCTGAGCGGAGATGGAGACCTGTCAAGCAACTGCATATGTTGCTTTTTCCTGTCTTCACTCTCCAAATGGAGAACAAATAAAACATTTTGATTGACTTGATTGAAGATTGACGTCACCAATGACGCGAAGCTAAGGCCTGTGGTGTTTGCTGTGGTTCTTCTTGCTAAGGTGGTGTTCCATGCTGGGACGCCAGATGATGCGTCCACATCCATTCGGTTGTGATCACCCGTCATTTGCAGTTGATCTAGGAACAAGCTACTTGATGCTGGGTATCCGGAAACACTACTGGTATCAATATGTGAAAAGATCTCCCAGAAGTTAAAGCGCGGACAGGAAGGCATCGAGCGAACAACAAAGAAAAAGACTGGAAATCCCATAGTGGTAGCACCATATCTCCATGGCATCACTCACCGGCTAAAAAAGATTGCCGGCCGGCAAGGGGTCCAAGTGATAAGCTCCGCGCCAAACAAGGGCTATTCAATGTGCGGCAGGGTAAACGGAAACCAACGTAAGCACCAAGAGGCATGTAACATCGCACACAAAACAAGGTACGCCCAATGTCAAAAAGAAGTCATTTATAACATCCCATTAACATGTGGAAGGTGTTATATTGGGCAGACAGGGCGCTGTATTAATGATAGAACAAGGGAACATGCCACATCTCTACGAAACTTGACAGCAGCAGGACACCTTGCAGCCCATTGTCGCGCATGCAAATGCGAGGCAACGTTGTCCAACGTAAACATCGTGGGGCGGCATAAAAATCAACTCGCCCGTGAACTACTAGAAGCCCTAGCCATCGAAGAAAAAGGCGAGGACTGTGTTAGTGCCCCTTCCGTTGCACTACACAACTCAGAGAAGATTTTCCTGCGGAGTGATATGAGTTCCAGGCAAAGGTAGAGGAAGAGGAAGATCGCTTAAAGACAGAAGAAAAGGGATGAGAACATTCCGACAGCAGTAAGGTCATTGCGGAAAAGAAAATACTCAACTCAGAGAAGATTTTCCTGCGGAATGTTATGAGTTCCAGGGAAAGGTAGAAGATGAGGAAGATCGCTTAAAGAAGACAGAACAAAGGGATGAGAACATTCCGACAGCAGAAAGGTCACTGTGTTAAATGAGAAGAAAAAGCGTTAAAGAAAGACATTCCGAATTAAGCGTAAAGAAATAGATAACCTAAATCAAGTGTAAAAATTAAGAAATCTTAGTTAGTGTAAAGAAAAAGAAAACTGAAATCAAGGATTAGAAGAAAAGGAAAAAGAGGCATCATTAAATGTTGCTATACTTCGTTTCAGCTTGGGTCCAGACGCAGGCGATGCTACAAGCGCGAGCTCCGGGCTTTAGCGTCCCTGCCAAGCACGAGCGCTCGTGCAATGCAAGCACTGTTCAGAGCCACACGCTCGCGCTCGTAGCATCGGCTGCGTCTGGACCCAAGCTGAAACGAAGTATAGTCCAGCGGTGCGAATGTTATATTTTTTCTCTGTGTGTTTCTTATGTTCAGCTGGCTCCATTCACAATCACATACGTATTACAATAGCTGAATTTTAATATTATTATTAATACCAATCGCGGCAATGTAGGCCCCGAATTAACGCGATGGTCACGAAAATATGTCATTTAACCATTATAGTTTTTCCAGAAAGGTATAATTTTGTTTTCTTTCTAGCATATGAAAAACTCTGACACCGTTATCAAGATAGAGAAACAGTCAACACACACACACACACACACACACACACACACACACACACACACACACACACACACACACACACACACACACACACACACACACACACACACACACACACACACACACACACACACACACACACACACACACACACACACACACAGACACACACACACACACACACACACACACACACACACACACACACACACACACACACACACACACACACTTCAGCTGTCTGACTCGGATTCCGTCTTCGGGTTGTTGCAGTAGGACAGCGTTTATTAATTTATACGTTTTGTGGACATTTGTGAAAATTGGAATTCTCTTATTCCTGTGCTGGGAACAATGTTAAACCAATTAATCATCTAAAGACCCAAAACCCATTAAAAGGCCCGCAGTTAATTATTTCCTATGACAATTATCTGAGCCAGAAAAGGCAGCGAGAACGCACAAATATCAGCACTGATTTTTTCAACACCTACATATATGTATGAGCCTGGATCGGACATGTATGTCACAAAATAAAGTTTCCGCAGACAACTTCTCTAACTAGATAATTACGATGTGCGACACATCTTGTGGTATGAAAGAATGCGAAATCCGACCTATACCGAAAAATTATATCCAAAATAGAGGTTAGTTTCGGTTTCGCTCCAGAATTAAGACGCGCATCCTTGCGTAAATATTACGCTGAACACCGTTCTTGTTTTCAGAATAAAAAGTTGACCTGCGCCCACTAACACCCTAGCTTCCTCGTATTACCAGAAATAATTTGTGTCGCTCACTAAAGCCAGCACACTAGACAGGCTCAACAGCGGCACGCATCTCCGACCCTCACTACAACGTTACTAGAACCACTCAGTTGGGAAACTGCCATAAAGACTGCTCTGAAAAAGTGGCACCGATCCGTCCACGAGAACCGAGCTAATGGCGATCACAACGCCGCCAATTCTCCCGCAGCGGCCAGTCGAGGAACTGCACGTGACTTCCTTTTGATTGTAATCGGCCATTTTGGGGCCAGAACAGATACTATGGAAAGGGCTTCGAGGTACCGCCCCCGTCTCCCAGGCGGACGCGCCGCCGATTACTACGAGGTTAATATGCGCCTAGCTCGGGACGCGCTACCTGAAATCACCGCTGAGGCACGGTTGTATAAAAACAATATTAATTGTACTGCAAAACTTGCAGACTAAAGATTTTAAAAAACAACACGCGCCCCCTGTTTTGTACTAATCTCTAAAAAACATTACTACAAAAAAGTTTTTTTCGTTGGTTTTTACGCAAAAAACATGCTTTCTAAAAGCTCAAGGCGACTACAGTTAAGACAAATGATACAGAGTGGCGCTGTTGTCGCATTTAGCTCGGTCTCGGTGGACGCCAGCGGCCCAGGTTTCAACGGTGAGTTTCCCAACTGAGAGTTCTAGTAACGTTGCCTCACTATAACCGCCATTTTGGAAAATGAGTGGCGCCTCCTATAGTTACAGTCGGTTATATGTCAAGAAGGTAGGAGAAGCTCCTCCCATAATCGTGATGCGACCGTTTGAAATCCATCCGCAGTCGAAAGAATAGTTACGTGGAAACACCCCTTGATCCGCTTCAATGAAAAGATAATGGCTACAGAGTGGTGCCAACTTGTCTCCGACACCCCCCCCCCCCCCCCGCCCCCCCTTTTTTTTTAAAGAAAGCGACCTTTGTATTTATTGAGAGGAAACCGCGCCCCTGAAAGTGGCCTTTGTATCCACGGAGGGGGACGCTCATCCCCAAAGTCGTTTTTGTTTCCATCGGAAACAAAACCGACTTCTAATCTCCCTCTCGCGGCTTCCGCAGCGCCAAGTCAAGGTCGAAAGATAAAGCAAATATTCAAAGCAAAGCAAACCCTCTCCCTCGTTGGCCACGACGTCACGGAAACGATGGGACGCTATTGGATGCGGAGGTGGCGGAGGCATATATGATTCCCTTTGAGGGGCATTCGCCGCTACCTTCTTGACTTGTAAAGGAGTCGCGAATAATCAGGGTTTTGTGTTTTCGAATAAATCCGAAAAAAATATAAAAAAAGCACTCGCCTGTAAATTTTCAGTCCATTTGGATTTATCGCAAAAGCTCCAAATTCCGAGGTCACAACGACAAAATAAAAATAAAAAAAGACGGTGTTTTCCAAATGAACTTCATAAGAGCACATGGTCAGTGGTTTTGAGGAAATGCCGCTGCAGTGTTTTTCTTTTTAATCTCGAACTACTGTCAAAAGGGGATTGCCTGTTTAGCACGTCGAGGTTCCTTCAGGACAGCGGGTCACGGTACCCAAACTTTATTTATTTTGTTTTAGAATTTTTTAAATATAAGAGAGCACAGTAAAACAAGCTCAAAATTTCAAAGCGATGGATATCTACAAAAAAAAAAAAAAACTTTGATAAACTCCGAATTGTGGCCAAAAATTAAACTCCGAAAAGCACCTTCCGAGTTTCACAAGAAATAAACTCCAAAAACACAGAATCTTAACTATAATCTAGCAGGAATATTTTTGGGTATGAATGTTTTCCACCTGCATTTGAAAGCGTACATAGAACAATACAATACGCTATCTCACAAGTTGTGCAACGCACAACTTGTGAGATTGTGAGATTTACATTGTGCGCTGCACAACGTAAATCTCACAATATATATACGTATAGATATAGTTTCGTCTATCTAGCTCTCTTTTCGTGGTCTTTACATAGTTTCTAGCCACGCATTCCGGCATGACTTTCTCCGAGCGCACAACAATTTTGTGAATCCCAACAAAAATGCTTAATCCACCTTTTTCAACCTAAGTGCTGCAGCCTATCAAGGCATCTGAGTTTAAGATGGAGTGGCCAGAAAACAACATGCTGCCTAGGTTTGTTTGACCCGTTTGACCATGGTATTAGTACATTCGTCGCCATCGCACGTGTCCGGTTCGCGATTCTTTGGGACTAGGAATTCCCGTTCGCGTTTGAGGCGGATGACTGCGTCGTCATCATCCGGACCGTGAGATTCTCTCCCAGTTCCACTTGCAGCCAGACGCTCCTTCACCGAGGCAACACTTACATTCCGTGACCATCACGTCATGTGATACTATTACCTAATGGTGTCATGTGACGTCAAGTGGAACAATGACGTCACAAAGAACCTATAAATGCTATGCATCTAGAGCGCCTCGCCAAAATACCGAAGAAATAGGCAGTTTTTTTTCTCGATATTAAAGGGGCCCTGCAATGACTTTTTTACTAATTTTTAATTAGCACCGAACCTGAGCGCACTGAACGTAGTAACTTAATGAAACCCTTCTTTTTTCGAATTACGCTTTATTTTAAAAGTTATAGGCAAATTAAAATTACAAAAACAAGCAAAAAATAACTTTCTTCATGCCGTCCTTGGTTGCTTAAGTGGCCGTGAACTAGAGGAGGGGTAGTGAGCTATGCCAGCGCTCACCGCTGCCGCCCTCCGTGTCGACGGCGCGGGAGGGCGCCACTAAAGCATGTTTTGGATAGGCTGTATGCAGCTGGCAGCCAGGGCGGCTCTCATTGCATTTGCTGCGCGATTAAACACTAATTCGGCATGACACTTCATTGGCTACAAACGACAGCAAACACGGGGTAAAGATCAGTTGAGAATGGGAGCCACTTCGCGCTGCCATACCGCCAAACGGCCAAACCGCCAGACAAAGCTGCTTGCCGAAGGCCTTCGGAACGCTCGGAGCCGGTCGGATCCTCCAGGAGCCCTAGGACCGCAGCGCCGCCGCGTACATCCTTGACCTTTCCGTGTCGCCGCCTGATCCCACTACTCCTTTCTAGTATGCGCCGCCTTTTCCACCGCTTGGTGGCGGGTATGTCGACGGGTCATTTCTTGTTTCCGTACTCTATAAACTGCATTTGTTTCTTTTCTGATCTAAAATAGTGAACAAACACTACTTTTATAAATAATTGAAACGGTTCGCGCCACTTATATTTTGTATTTCGACTAAAAAGAAGCTTTTAGCGGCTCTGACCAGTAGTAAGCCCAGGACCAAAGACGTCACATATCGCGCGCTTTCGGTACCGCGGGTCGCCCCCGTCGGTGGAGGAGTTTTCCGCGTCGTCCGGTTAAAATATGATCCACTGATATTTAGTTACTCTCTCCGCGCCCGCTTGCTTGCCCGAAGCCCAAAAGACGTGGAAACCGCAGAGAAGGTAGACGCTTAAGCATGATTGCAGGGCCCCTGGGATTCACGGTCTACAGGAAGCCTACACACACCGGACGCTACCTTGATTTTGACTCGAACTCCCCAACGAGTCACAAGACGTCTATGGTCTCTACTCTCTTGTCTAGAGCAATGACCATCTGGTAGTCGGAAAAGATAGAAGAAAGGAGAAAGAGACCATACTTGCTGACCTCCAAAAAACGGCTATTCAAGGAGTTTTGCTCAACGCGTCGCCCGTCGACAGTGCTGCAGCCGCAACAACCATGGATCGTCGGGTGACACACAGCCCCGCCTCATCACGCGCATCAGCGTCCCCTATGTAAAAGGGACGAGCGAGACACTGGCGCGCGTGCTCCGAAAAGAAGGGATCCAAGTGGCGCACAAGCCAGTTTCAACATTAGGACGGCTCATGCCAAGGCCGAAAGATCGCTTCCCAAAAGAGAAAGCACAAGGCGTGGTCTATAAGATACCGTGCGCAGAGTGCCCCGCCGCCTACATCGGTGAAACTAAATCCTTTCCCGAACGCATGCGCCAGCACAAGGACGATGTGCGCAATTTCAATCGCGAGCGTAGCGCCGTCGCGGAACATTGCGAGGTATTTGATCATCGGATCGACTTCGGGAACGCGCACGTGATAGACACGGAGCCACATATTCGAAAACGTCTGTTCTTGGAGTCGTAGCATATCCAGAATACACAGGGGAACCTTAACAGGTCCCTCGGGGCCTTAGCATCTATTTACGTCCAAGGCCTGCGTCATGTTCACAAAACATCAACTCGGTAGAAGAGGAAGGAGAGGTCGAAGCTCGCGCTGTCCCATTCCATTTTTAGTCACCCCTGAAGAAGGAGTGAAGTCGACCCCGAAACGTTGGGAACTGTTTGTTTCTAAACTTTTGGTTTGTGTTTTCTTTTTTTGTATAATTTAAAGTTGATTACACTTAATTACACTTAAAGTTAATTACGACATTTTAGTTAAGTAACCCACTAATCGTGACGATTATCCTCCTATATCATATCATCCTGGCGGTGTAATTCACCTGCGTGGACTGGATAAGCTTAGCTTTCGCAGGTTTAGAAAAATATCGGTAAATCCTTAAAAAAATACCCTGTATACATAGAAACTGGCACGCCCGTTTTTAGAAGTATATTACTATGCAGGGTATTCGCAGAAACGCTTGCCACTTTGCCCCTGCGAAAAATCAAACAGGAACAAATCTGATTTAATATTTGTCGATTTTATATACGTATATAAGACGTGCACGAAATAAACTTTGTACCGGAGTTTGAGACGTTCTTTTTCTGTCTTCGCGTCTTCCTTTTCCTACCCCGGTCTCAGGTTTACAATCATGTTCAGCTTACACCAGCTCGCCTGTGCTCTGACTATCTTTCCGTTAACATTTGTTCCTTGTTCCGCCAATGCACGAGGCCCTCATGCGGTCCCTGCAAGCAAATGGCGGCGGAGCACTCACTCGCGCCTTCGAACAACACTGTCTGTCTGTATTTGTAAGAAACGCGAAGAATGAGTTTTATCGAGGGGCTTTAGGTGCGCGATGTTACGAAGTCGGTCCCTGACTTGCACACGCGCGGGCTAGAAAAAAAAAATAAAGCGCTCATTTGATCTACCGCTCAAACGTCGTTAGACTGTATTCGTCATCTACATATACGGAAGTCTGTGCAGCGTGACGTTGTTTCCGCGGTAGAGTGTCACGTGGCACCGTGACGTCACGTGATGTCATGTCACGTCGCGTCATACCACAACTTGACACCCAACGATACAAGGTCTCACAAACACTGTGATATCTCGTGGCATCCCGACCTCGCAGCGTCAGTCTCGTGACTTATGACGTCACGTAACTCACGCTTGGTGTCACGTGACCTTGTGTCTAGCCACGTGACCCACATACTTAGACTGGAGTGTTTAGCGCGTCTTCAAAGCAGGTACTTCAATTGCCGTGTGCTCACGTCATGGAACTGGTACACTTTTGCTTGCCGCGTGGCAGGATCGCGGAAATTTAGTGGGAGGTTAGCGCTGTCCTGTTCCTGTCCTGTTTGGACACCCATTTAGCCGATGTCGGCACGGTACTCAGACGGCGATGCACAGAACTTGGTTTCTGCTCAAGTGCATCGTGCACTAAGAAGGTCGTGGTCTTTACCGTGGAGCTCGAGGTGTCCGACCTTGACGCCGAACAGGGTGCACTCGTAGACGCCAGAGTCCCTCTGCCGGAGCTGCTTAAACACGATCTGCTTCTTGTGGTCCAGCAGGACTCGCCTCCACGGCGCACGAAACTTGGAGCCATTGAAGAACCACGCCACGGGGCTCTTCTCCGTCGCTCTGTCCAATAAACGCCACACGAAATACGGGAGCTTTCAGCCGAAATGCGCGGCCGTGCTGCGAACAAGCTGTGGGGCGACATGATCAAAATAGAGAGTTTTCAAATATACGAGACTCAATCCCTTTGGACTCCCCGAGTAGCTGGGAGCGGCGCGCTGCCCAAGAGTGGAAGTTTTGCGCATGTGCAGTACGACACCCCAGGCTGCTCGGGGAATCCAAAGTGTCCAAGTCTTATATATTCGAAAACTCCCTACTAAATAAAACAGCGCACAATATGACGCGAAGGTTCAGGAGAAGACGCACGAACACATCGCTGACTTCTTTTCTTTCGCAGCATGGTACATGACAAAAAGAAGAGGAAACAAGAGGGGTCATATCCATTTATTAAACCATTTTGTTCAACGCGGTGAAACAAATGCGCCAACCTGACTTTTATAAGCAAAAAATTCACTCACCAAAAGAAGTAATTGTAAAGGAAAAAGGAAGTTAATTTTTATTTATTCCGCGTTGCCACTGTTTGTTTCACGCAGACAACTCCCCACTCTGACTACAGCTGCTAAAAAAGCTTGCAACTTTACAACGGCTTTCATGATGAAAAACAGAAAAACAAAAAAACAAGTGCAGACGAGCCGGTGTAAGTTAACATGATGGTAAACCTGAGACTGGGGTTTTTCGTTTTTCTACCCCAGTCTTAGGTTTACCATTATGTTTCAGATACCTTTTTTTTTCTGAGCTATATTACGGCCTTTTGAAGCTTTCGATAGAATAAAAAGTATCGACGTTGGTGTTGTCAGTGACTCTTCAAATACAGAAATTAAAGGCATATAGTGCAACAGATGGGATTCAAAATCATGAAGACCTTTTGCTGTGTTTACAGGGTTCTTAGATAGGACACAACTATCAACATTTTTTTAATTGGGCAACTCCAATTCGTGAAGCATTAGGTCGAATGTGCCAAAGTTCCACGAAGTAGATGGTTTTATCTAATGCATACCTTTAAGCCCTTTTCTCGGGGCTTTGTTCAGATCACTTGCCACCAGAAACTCATCTACGTCTTCTGTTTTTAATGCGAAAGCATTAACCGTTTCATGAAGCGAGCCGACGTCATCAGCTTTGAAACCATGCAAAACGGCACCTTAATGAAACCAGGCGCCACGCTAGCCAACGGCACCTTTTCCACTTCGGTCCCATTGGCTGGCGCGCGTCGCCGAGGCTCCCATTGGCCGCTGCGCATCAGTTTGTGTGGTGTCATCCTGACTGTTTTATCACACTGTTGTGTTATTACTGATCCCCACGTTCGCTCGCCTCTTATCGGTTGTACGGCGCATGGCAATATACACGGCGCATGGAATAAACGAAGGGGCTGCTGGGAACTACGTCAAGCCTGGTTCAGACAGTTGCGTTTGACTGCGTTTGACTGCGTTGCGGCTGCGAAAAACCAGGACATCCCTGCTGCTTCTATCGCGTGCCAAGGTTTTTCCTTGAATTGGATTCCACGCTTCATAAAAAGCGCATATGTGCCGGTGACTCGCTTTAGGTTCTCGACGCAACGCAGTCAAACGCACTCAAACGCAAATGTCAGAACGGGCCTTTACTGTCTGTTCCTTCCTCGACCCGCAAGGCACACGACGTTTGAACGATCGCTCACCCGATGGCGCTGCGTGTCCGCGAGGCAGCGGCTCCACCGTTCCACCCACAACGCCAGCGCGTTGTACGCCGCAGATTAAAGAAGGGAGCGAAGAGCGGCGTGCCTGCTTTCGCATTCACAACTCATAAGAAGTGCTTAGGTGTACCTCGAGCCTTTTGTTATCACACTCCAAGGATTGTCGGTTTTTTTGTTTTCTTTATAACTATTATGGCATTCTAAGATCGCTAAGAACATGATATATTCGAGGACGCAAAAGCCTTCTCAAAGCATCGACTGTCTATGTCACTTTCTTGTCGTCAGCCGTGGCTCTGGAAAATATGGGAACAACTTCATCCTTGAATGGAGGGAGTGCATACTCCTTCGGTGGTGCTTCTGAAATTGCACTGCTTGCTGCTGTTGACGGAAGCTCAACTGTGGCTCAAATCACGCACTGGGAAGAAAGAAATGACCGGAAAAAAATGAGTTTCGTAGCGGTAACGCGAAGCATTCTTCATAACCAAGATGAATCGGCGTTCTTTTTTTTTTTATAAAGTTTGGTTATTTGTTTAAAGTTCCCCAAAACTGGATTGTTTCTATTCGAGTCGATCGACAAGAAGTGGTCTTTTAACGTTTTCTCGGGCCAGAACATATAAGGCTGAGTAAAATCAACTAGACACTGAAACTGAAACATGTTTCTTCAATTTGTTTCACTCTAAGCACGCTTTAAAGAGTGGAATGTCTGAACCCGACCGTGTCTTAAATTGTAGATGAAATACTACCCCGATCCAATACGGCTGCAGCTCTCAAGGTTGGGCAGCGCCTCTGGCGAGCAGAATGGAACATTTCTCGGTCGCGTTTCGATTGTGCGTCATTACGCTTTTTCACGTTGCTCGCGGACGCCAAGCTGGAAGACTTGGTGGAAGAAATTGGTGGAAGAATATTACGAGAATAAAAAGCTATAATAAAATCATAGTCATCGTTTTGAATTTTGTTTATTTGAACTTTTTTTTCTTATTTCAGATGCGATGTTAGCGCGCGTAGAAATATGCTGACACAGGCTTGTAAACGACTGTGACTCGTGTATAGACCAACTCATCTCAATGACGCAACGCCACTGCGGTGGCGCTGCTGTCGGTACTGCGCATGCGCAAACGTTTCACCCCTCCCGAATTCCGTTTCTGCGCTCGCGCATTATGCTCGCGCACCTGGGGGGGGGGGGGGCGGGGGCGGGGGCGGGGCAAGGCGGGCATCTTTGGAAATGACTGTGACTCGTGCATAATCGAACGCTGCAGTACGCCTTATGCTCTGTGCAGGCATTTTATGGTCGGGTCATATGGACGCCCTCGCGCCTCCTGGCTGAGAGCAAGAGGCCTATACAGCGCATGCCCTGTGGATTGCACCCACTTACAGCGACCTAAAAGGTTTGGTCTCGGAAGCTAAAGCAATATAGTTTTCCTATAAAAAGGCCACAATGCAGCGTTTCAGCTGAAGTTTAGACACAGCCGAAGCTTCAAGCTGATGGGGCGAATCAAACAAAATCAAAAGGGCACCATCATGGTGTTCGCGATGGTAGAACACGCCTTCTGTATGTGTTCTACCATCGCTGAACCAATCAAAAAAAAAAAAAGGCCCAGTTACTTTTGCTTTTGACGCTGCTTCATTGGTCCCATTAGCTGGTAGCGTCGGCTGCACTAGAGTTCATTTGTGTCGGGCCTGTCCGTGCTGTACATGTACTTCCCTTCGTCCTTGTCCAGTTCGCAATTTGTAAGTTCGTTTTCGTTGAAAAAAAGAAAAAAAATACGTTGTAGTGCGACGTGTTTGTTTTGTCTTTACAACTGGTGAAGAAACACAATGATTTCGACCCCTGCTCTTATTTATTTTAGCCACGAAGTACTAAGATGTAGTCCGAAGGATTTTGATTATAAGATAGAGTTAGGTGTTTTCGAATAAATCCATATAAAATTCGAAAGAAAAACACCCGCCAGTAAAATTCTCGTCAATTCATTTTTATCCGAAAATCTCAAAATTTCGATGTCACAATGAAAAAAAAAAAAGAAACAAAAAAACACGGTATTCTCCCAATAAGCTTGGTCAGAGCACAAAGCCAATCCTTCGAGGAGCTAGGCCTATCGGGTTTCCTTTCATATCTCGTACTATTGAGAAAAAGTTGTTCCCCGTTTAATTGCTTTGTTCATGACGGCGGGTCAGTGTAGTTTTGGAGCACAACCTTTCGAGAGACTACGCCAAGGATTTTAGTGATTATAAAAGAACCTCTTTGGAGATTTTTCTTGCGGGATAGTTATTATTACCTATGGGAAAGTCGCGAATGCCCAATCCAGCTGAAGAAATGTTATCCGATAGAATCCTTTTTAATTTATCCCAGGATTCTGTCCAAAAAATTGTGATATTATAATAAATTTAAAAAAATCGACCGCAAAAACAATTACACTTTAAATTTTGAAGAATCAATAATCTATCATAGGTAGACTCCGATAAACTGCAAATCTTCGAAAAAAATAGTACAAGAAAACGCCCTCCAAATTTAACGAGGAGTAACCTCCGAAAACAGGAAACCCTAATTATAAGACGTTTAGATTGCACATAAAAAATATCTAGGTTTATTCGGAGCCCTATGAAATCTAAAGTGCCTTGGCGTTTTAATAAATTATGACCTCTTCCCGAGTCCGTGATGCAATAGACGAGCGTATGTCCAGTAGCCCTTCCGGTCTTTTATTCGGCATTGAAAAGATATTGGACACAGCGTGGAAGCGCAGTCTCTTACGGAACCTCGTCAATATTTGTATGAGGCAAACGTTTGGACTACATTGACGACTTTCTGCGCAGTTGCATTTTTCGAGTAGAATCGGAAACAACTTTATCGTCACTCTTCCAACAAAAAAAAAAGTGTTTCACAAGGTTTTGCCTTGTCTCGACGGAAAGCCAATGATCTTCGAATGATTTCACACGACCTTCGGAGTTCAGGTTGTGCTTGTCATTTTCAAATTTACGCAGCAGTTGTGCGCTTCCCAATGAACTATGACTTTATTAATGTTGTGTAAAACTGCTTCCTCTTTTCGCTCATCTGATGGGCCTCATACACTTCGATTCTCTGGACAAAAAGGTTTTCCACGAGCACGCATTAGTAAGACCTTCCGCATCTGGATCTTACCCGGGGCAAACGAGTGTGATGGAAGTTCCGGCGCGCTCTGTTCTTTTAAAGGGGTCGTTGAGAGGCAGTTCCGTGGCTTCTTGTTCGTCGGCCTCTTCCTCCGGGTGTAGCGGCTCGAAGAAGCTCTTATTGACCGGCGACATCTTGTGCCCGGCCTCGAACGTTTCGTCTGTGCAAAGGGAAAGTGACTGTTCATCCACGAGGCCTCACCAAATCTCCCTGACGTCATCACCAGTGGACCTAGGCAGCGCCGCAGCTGCGTCAGCAATGGGCGCGTTCAGTGGCGGCTTCCTGGGCTCCGAACGGAGTAACTCGAGTCGGAGTCCTCAGAGCGCCTACTGAACGGCGAAAAAAACCGCGGCTCGAAACCTGCTTCGACGCCATTTCCGCTTCCTCCCTGTGCCAGACGGTCCCCAGAATAAAATGGAAGCAGACGATGCCGAGCACGATCACTTTTATTTGACGTCGTTATTGAAGACGTCTTGTCAAGGTCGTTAAAGAAAAAGCGAGTCACTGTACACATCAGCGCCACTGTTCCGAAGCGATCCAACGCGATCGAGCCCTTCGCAGGGCGGTGCAAAGGCTGCTTCTGTAATGAAAACAGACAAAAACGTCGTCAGCACGCGCAAAAAATGAGGTTCAGCGAATCTCCGCCGCCTGTTGTGATATTGTTATACGGCCACACATTTGTTCTACCCTTCGTTACAAACTTCCTATAAAATGTATTCGTATACACACTGGGAAGTACGGCCGCGCTCGGCGATCATGGTTTTGTCGGCCGAAGCGAGCGCCAGCCAGCGTACACCCCGATTTAGCTACGCAAACAAAACATTAATCGGGATTATGCTCTGCCTGAGTGTCCAACCGGCTACCAAAGTCGCGTTCACAGCCTGCCTTGCTCTGTTTCAACGCGGACAGAACTATCATCGATATTCATCAAGTTTCCGTGCAACGGCGATCAAGACACGGCGTCAAATGAACGTTTACGTTGTTTGTTAGCATATTCAAACCAAACAAAGTACGGACCAATGCATTTTCCAAAAATAGCCTTACCTGGAAAAAAATTGGACGCGTTACAAGGTATATGTACAGATGGTAGCGAAACTTGGGCCAAAACACGGTACAAAACCAATTGCCAGCGACATCGACCTAGAGGGTCACGTGGTTACGATGCGTTTGAAGCGCGACTAGGAGACGTTATGGCAAACTATATGCAAATAAAATTATATTAAATTAAATTTTAGTAAGTTGTGTTTTTAAATTTTGTATATTACTGTCAGTTATCTGAAATAAGGTTTATTGCGCTCGAAAAAAGCAGAAATAACTTATTTATTAATAATATAACTAGGTGCCTCGGCGTTTATCGAGGCACCTAATACTAACTTGTTCTTAGCGCCCTCTGAACTCCACAAGCAACAAGGCTGGCTTGTAATAGCGATAATTTGCAGAGACCTCGTGCTGCGCGAAGGAGCCGGCTTTGGACGTCCGTCTGCTTGTTGTTTTTCAGGACTCGACGTGATTTTTGAATTGTTCTACCGGTACCTTACACAGTTTGAAAAGTTTTGTTCACTCAGCGTGATTACCCCAGTTACGTGCGCGGGAGCGCAACGTCAGAGTGATATAGGATCAGTCGCTTTCGTGCGGTTGGACGCTGCTACGTCCGACGGGCTCAACGTCCTTTGTGACAATGAGCTCCGCACGTTATGCAACGAGACGTTGCTCCGTAGAAGAATGCCGAAGAGACGACCGCGCGGCTGGCGTCTCGCTGCATCGGTTTCCTATCGACACTCGAAGGTGAGAATCTGCTAGTGTCAGTGAGATGCCTGCTGTGTTGTGTTATGTTATGCCATGCCCCCCTTGTAAAGTATTTTCCTATCTGTTGTTAGTTTTCATAAATCTATCAGGGTTGGCTGGATGTGCACAATGACAAATAACAAAGCTACACTCGGCCTACTACTGCACTGCCTGGAGGCGTGGCGTGATTTTACTAGAAATGTTTAGCTTGCAATTTGCTCTTCCTTTGCAGCGTTGTTTGCGCTTATTACGAAATCGCCCAGGATAATCGAATTTACCTGTACTGGTTTGGCCTACAGGAGTATGAGGTCATAATCATCGACGCTCTAATCAATATGTTAGTATGTTATCAAAAGTTTTGCTGTTCTTGGTTTTAAAAACCTTGTACAACTTGACAAGGAATGCAAGTTCTTTTTGGCTACCATTTACATACTTATAAACATTCTTGGAGTTTACTGATCTGGGATATTTGTCACCTTGCAGCATCAAGCAAGGGCCACCGCATTGACAAGAGAAAGATGGACACACTGAGAGCCAAGGTACGACAGATCCAACAACGAAACAAGAGGCTGCAAAGAAGGCTGCAACGGCAGCGTCAGATGAGGACTGTTGCTGAAGTAGTTGAGAGTATCCGCGTTCATGTGTCTCCAGCCGTCGCTGCACTCGTTGAGGCCCAGCTTAGGATGAGGGATGTAAGCGGGTTTCGTCGAAGATGGTGCAGTCAGAACAAGGCTTTGGCTTTGGGCCTCTTTTTCATGGCCCAAAAGGCTGTAAGTATTGCAGGCGACTGCTTAGGTTGTCACTTGTCCGATCACTGCAGCTGTGGCTTCAGTGTGTTCCATTGAGAGTTGGATTTTACCCTGACATTTTCGAGCGGGTAAAGAGGCGAGCAACTTCATTTTCACGAGCCGATCGGGCCAGCAGCATAGTCTTTGATGAGAGGCACATTAAAGAAGAGGTCTCAGACAACCCCTCATCTGACAGGCTCGAAGGACTTGAAGAGCATAATAATGGTGCGCAAGATGCAAACCTGTCAAACAAGGCTCTCGTGTTAATGGCAGAAGGAGTCCGAACACCATGGAAGCAGCCACTTGGCTACTTTTTTGCTTATAAGGGCACGACTACCATTGTCCTACAGGATCTTCTTTTTCAGTGGTACAGCGTTCTTGTGGATTTTGGCCTGGAGCCAGTAGCTGTGGTATGTGATCAGGGGAGCCAGAACGTCTCTCTTTTTTCATGCCTTGTAATTTCCGAGAAGCCTGGCATAGATGTCAATGGCAAACCTCTCTTTTTCCTTTTTGATGCTCTGCACCTGCTGAAGTGCCTCAGAAACATGTTATTTAAGTATGACTTCAAAGTTTGTGATCACGTAGTGAAAAGCTCGTACATAAAGGAAGCTCATGAAATGGACAGGACACTTGAGATCCGTTCTATGCCCAAGCTGAACGAGAAGCACTTTAATTTGACGTTCTGCGAAAAGATGTCGGTGAAACTAGCGGCCCAAGCGTTTAGCGACCACTGTGCTGCTGCAATGTATGTCTTTCTAACGTTCCAGCAATTGCCAGCTGCTGCTATTCACACAGCGAGATTCATTGAAAAAATCGGCCGTCTCTTTGACAACCTAAATAGCTCGCACAAATTTTCCAAAACGCCCTTTGCCTCTGCAATGCATAATGGCTCTATCCATGAGGCGTTTTTTAAAGAAAGCATTGAAGTTTTTGAAAACCTGCAAGCACTCGGATGTAGAAGGCAACCAAACTGCATTCGTGGCTTCTGCTTGACAATGAGGTCTCTGAAGATGCTCTGCGATCACCTCACAGTTAATTATTGTTTTACCTAGCTTTTAACCCGCCACTTGAACTACTGTAAGTGCTACTGACTTTGAGTGTAAAAGGCGCTGCTGACTCGGACTTTGGAAACCTGTCAGTTCCCTTCCCTTCTTTCACGTCATTCGTTGAGGCTTGTGAGCGTGTTTTCGAGGCGAGCATCAACAACCTCATTTCAAAGGAGGGCATAGGGCGTACTCCTTGTGTACTTTTTTATCAGGAGGTCCAAACGCCTCTTGCTGTGTGTAACCACGATGTGTATGACAATTTGTTTTCTCTGTTTGCTAAAGTGAAGCTACACTGGTTTGTACGAAAAAAACAACAACACTGAACTCGTTAATGCATCAGCAAAGTGTAAAGCTAGGCAACAAGTGCAAAGGCTAAGCACGTGAGACCACACAGAGTACATTTTCAAAGCAGTATATTTGCTTTTCTAGCATTTCGTATGGTGTAAAATACTTTATTTTCGTGGGCTCGATATTTCGCAATGTGTCTCTTTCGAGAAAATCTGGCGGGCCCAGAATTTTGCGATCTAGAGCGATATTTAATGCTTTCATATCCATCGATGACTCATTTTTTGCGATTTTTATCAAATTGCGAAATTCTTGAAAAATAGGTTATCCCGAAAATTAAGGTGCTTACAGTGTTTTGGGTTACAGACTGCTCATGTGATTTTGTCACTGATTCAAACCTCTGGTTTAAAGGTCCAAAAAACACTGGCCTATGCCGTGCAGCGTACTGGAGGGCTCCAAAATAATTTATGCGTGCACGGAAGACTCCAGAGTACGCAGCACCATCGTACGCAAGTTAAAAAAGTTTTCTGGGTGATGGTACCTTGCCCAAGAACGGCAAAAACAGCTGACATCTTTTTCTGCGTCTTCTAAAGTGTTGAACACACCTTTCCTCGAAAGTTTAAAATATGGGATATTGATGGCTGTCTATAAATTGACGATGCCCACACAACAGGCAGCCAATTGTACAGTGTGCAATGTGTTATCCTGTCATAATGTGATTTATGTATTGATCTACTAGTTTTCTTCTACCTTGAAACTAGATACTGATTGTATGCTTCTGATGAGTGTTCTGGTTGAGTGGTTGTAAGCAATTGTATGTAAATAAAATGTTAGTGCAACATTGGACTTGCATTAGAATTACTGTCGTGTGACTTTACCGCTAACACACTCGAGCAACGGTATTGTTATTCACTTTTTTGTGAGGTCAGCCACCTTTATGCCGTTCCCATATTTCTGAAAAAGCTGAAGCAAAAAGCAAAACGCGGTTCTTTCAAGGTAGTTCTGTGGGACGAAAAAAAAAGATTCTTGAAGCAAACTGCTTAAAAAAGGCGGCCGCGTAAAACAAAATGATTTCCGCGCAGAATTAAGGGTCCAAACGAGATGGTGTAGATTCGACATAACGAAAAAACAAACAAAACAAAACCCCCAAAAAACCCGAGACTGCAGGCAAGAAGGACGACACACTAAAAACGTTTCAAACATAGCTTGGCACAGCTTTGAGACTCTTTAGTGTGACTAAAACGCTTTGTTTGAGACTTTTTTAGAAACCGTGACTGCAGGCAAAAACGACGACCGTCCTTTTTTCCTGCAGCCCCAGTTTCTAAAAAGTCTCAAACAAAGCTTTTTAGTCACACCAAACAATCGTCCTTTTTGCCTGCAGTCCCGGTTTCTTGTTATATTTAATTTTCGCGCCGAAAAGCACACCAAAGTGACGTCACGTTTCTTTTTTTTCGGAAGTGACGTCACTTCCTGTTCATTTTTTGTTCCGCCGGAAATGCTATCACGACACATAGATGGCGCTAGCGAAGCCCCATGAGCCGCCATTTTTTCGACACGTGGGCTTCTATGGAAGCTTCGCTACCATCTGTACATATACCTTGCGCGTTATTCGTCTTACCTTGAGCACTTTTCATTAACAAAAGCGAGCAAACCGCACACCCGCGACAAAACCGACGCAGCTCATCCCGCCATTTTCTTATTTTTTTTCTCTTTTAGCGCCGGAACTTTGTCGGCGATCCGGAAGTACGTCATGCTGCGCTCCTTTGACTACTCATGCACCGTCTCCGGAGACGGTGCACCGAGAGCCAACGTTACTAAACTACTCAGTTGGGAAAACTGCCATAGAGACTGCTCTGAGAAAGTGACCCCGATCTGTCCTCGCGAACCGAGCTAATGGCGAACACAACGCCGCCATTTCTCCCGCAGCGGCCACTCGAGGAACCGCACGTTACTCCCATTTTGGCTTTGATCTGCCATTTGTGCGCTGAAACAGATACAGTGGAAGAGGTTACAGGGGTGCCACCCCCGTCTCCCCAGCGGACGCGCCGCGTCTAACTACCGAAGTTAAAATACACCTAGGTCGGGACGCGCCACCTGAAACACCGCTGAGGCATGGTTGTATAAAAACAATATTAATTGTGCCTCAAAACCTTGCAAACTAAAGATTTCAAAAACATCACGCGCCCTTCATTTTGTACGAAACTCCAATAAAAGTTACTACAAAAAGAGTTTTTTCTGTTGGTTTTAACGCAAAAACATGCTCTCTAAAAGCTCAAGGTGACCACAGTACAGACAAATGATACAGAGTGGCGCTGTTGTCGTATTTAGTTCGGTCTCGGTGGACGTCAGCGGCCCAGGTTTCGACGGGGAGTTTCCCAACTGAGGGTTCTAGTAACGTTGACGAGAGCCTGACTCCGAAAACCCGGAGTGACGTCGCACCGGAAGTCGGTTTTTGCCGTCTGGTGGAAGTAGCGCTGACTCCTGGAGCCGCTACTGAAGGCGCCCAATGCAATGCTTGTCTTGCAGCGTCTCAGAACGAACGCGACGCTAGAACGCGGGGACGCCAAGACGGACCCGTCTGCCGCTATGCAGCTCGTCGACTGTTTCCGCGTCTTTGTTGCTTGGGGCCACTAACGATGGCGTCATACCTTGTGCTCTAGGCTGTATTGCTTTCAATCACCTGGAACGAGAGTTAAGCCATCATTCCAAGTCAATTCATGCAAGTGCCGGCATACTTCCCTTTTAAAGTTTAATCCACGTACAGAAAGTTTATTTATCTCCGATGACACACCCTTCATTCGGGCATTATAGCGGGGAGAAGGCCACATAAAGAGTAAAAGAATGAACATGCACGATGAGTACATTAAATAGTGAGTGGGTCAATAGGTTCCAGTCTCTCACAGTACGAACAAAGAATGACGAGTTTCAACTTTGAACGTGTGATCTGTGAGATGGGCGGCGCTATCAGGTACCCTTTGGATTATTCTTCGTTCGTGGAAAAAGTTTAAAGAGCCTAGGTTTTTCTTCCGCCGGGTAGCTCGTAATGGCTAATTTAGTTCGTCTTTTAGTTTTGAAACAATGTGACGGGGATGATAGTTATTTAAAATGAATCGAGCACTTCAGATTTTGTATTGACTATCTTGTCAATTAGTTTGTTTGTGAGAGGGTCCTATGCAATACAATCATATCCTAGAATTGATCGAATAAACGTCAAATACAAAGTAGTCTTTAGTGCTTTGTTTCAGTATTTAAAATTCCTGTTGAGAAAGCCCAACATTATGTCGGCCTTTTAAGTTAAGTAATCGGTATGCATGTTTTACGTTAAATCCTAAAACCAAATAACACCTAAGTAGAGAATGCTTCTTGGTGCTATTGTTGACAAGGCGACTTTAACTTTTTAGGATGCGGAGCATCTCTTGCCCGGGTCTATGTCCCGCGGCCCTGTAGTCCGCAGTCACACTACGCACGCGCAACTCCTCCTTCCCTCTCTCCAACAGCTGCGCGTTACTCCTCTCCGCTCTCTCTCTCTACCAGCTGCGTGCACTGCGCGTGCGTTCGCTTCTACTCACACCGCGCGCGCACGCGCAACACTCCTCCTCTAGTCTCCTCTCCTTCAAGTGTGAAAAAAATAAACGGCGAGCGGCGAGCGTTCCAAGTTTCTCTGCCGCGAGCCGCGACGAAGGCTCGCGTAGGGGGCTAACGCTCGGGCAGTCGTGGCGCCATCTCTCGACGTCAGCACGCAACTGACTCTTTCTCCCGGAACCAACACGATGCTCCGCATCACCCCATGGTTCCCCTCGGGAAAATGGTGTAATTTTTCTAGAAAATTTTACATGCTTACATTAGACCGCATTTAATTTAATTTGCCAGTATTTTACATCATTCGTTAATCCTATTCAAATCGAACTGTAAGACTTTTAAGTCATCGTTGTAGAAGGAAAACAACGGGGACAAAGGACAAACACAAATCTCCTATCACAGCTAGTTGACTGGTGCGCGGCTGGAAAAAATCCGCCTGGTCGTGGTATCAAACCCGGGACCTCTCCATTTCCAGTGGAGCGCTCTACCAACTGAGCTAACCAGGAGTTAAACGTCAGTAGAGCGAACGTCGTTTTAACAGCGGCCACCAGTCTTACCCACAAGGGTGCACGGCTTGCATTGTAAGATTATAATGATAATGCACCTTATGCAAAGATGCAAGCGAGCTGGACAAGAGTAACGATAATAATAATTCACGGAGCAGGGTAACAAGAGAGACAAACGACAAAGCTCAGTTGGTAGAGCACTCCACTAAAAATGGAGAGGTCTTTTGTTTAATATCAGGACCAGGAGGAATTTCGCAGTCGCGCATTAGTCGCCGAGCTGTGTTTTGCGCATTCTCCACGGATTATTACTATCCTTATTCTTCTCCAGCTCTCTTGCATCTATGCATTAATTGCATTATCATCACAATCACCGTTATTGTATATTGGTCTATAATTTGTCGAATCAACGTCGAACAGCTTAGTATGGCGAAGTATATTTAACTATGCTAATAATGCACAGGGTGTTTCATGTAACAGTGGCAGTATAAAAAAGATGAACTTGAAATAAAGACACGATTTCTTCAGGATTCCATTGCCCACGGCTGCGGAAGTAAATATGCAAGTGTAAATAAAGTACTCAAAATTATTAACAATAAGTTAACTTTTTACACTTCTGTTTTAGCTAGCATATTTAGAGACTTTCAGCCCGCCGTCTACTTAGGCTAAAGCAGTTGAGAGCTATAAGGAGAAACAAATTCTACTCAGAGTTATTGAGTGACGAATTTTAGGCGATCCGGCTGCGGGAAATCTAAACCAACTGGAAAAAAGCGTGCCGGGAGCGGGAACAGCTTCGCGGCCGAAGAGGTCTCAGAGTCTGACGTGTGGTGACGCGTAAGCTGCTGTGAACACTTGACCAAATGTCCTGTCCCAATCGCAAATCGGCTCACGGCCTGCTACCAAATAGCCTCACGGTCCTCATGATAATGATTACCAAATGATCTTCGACGGTATATTGCCAACAACTCTAATGAACTTTACGTCAACGTCGCTCATGCGTAGAGGGCATTAAAAGAACAATGAACACCAAAAAAAATACCAAGGGCCTTTTGAGTACAAATTATAAACATGTTCTGAGAACAACCATTTATTCTTGTTAAGTTTCTTAAGACGCATCCCCAAAAACGTGTTCTGTGTTTGACAGCGGGAATTTAGGCCGAGTGGGCGTTTCCTCTGAGCCAGTACAGTTCTCCCTGCTAGCTTGGGCTCTTCGGCGTGCATCAGTGTCGCGGCTTCAAGGCCACACGCCGGTACGATGGTCATCTGGACGAAAACGACCAGAGGCTGGAGTTGATGATACGTCGGACCTGCAGCGCAAGCTTTCGCTCCACGATGCTGCGGTGCGCACTCACTCTCTCCTCTCCTTTTCGCGCAAGCGTGACAACGCATGATTCTGGAGAGGTCCCGCACCACCACCTTAGACTGCCTTTGGTTTAAAGGGGCCGACATTGGCCAGGAATGTTTCTCGCGTTACACAAGCTTAGTGGTACTAATGGGGACCCGGTGAGTATACTCGCACTTGCGGCGCCACTGACCAAGCTGCCTGGTCACCGCCTCATTTCCGCGATAAAAGCGGACCTTTTATTTCCAGTTTCTCCTTTGCAAAACTTGATGGCACGAATGTGTGGAGATTGCATTGTTGGTGTCGTGAACAATGCGATCTCCAGGAGTTCATCGAGCTTTTTGATCTCCCGCGGTGAAATATGTAAAGACGGGGCTGACACAGAATGTCTCACGAGCACTGCGTGTGCTTTAGGGTTTGTGCTCGTGACATGGTAACGCCTCGGCAGGCATTCGGGTAGTGGCTCGTGCCCGCTCTTGCCAAACAGCAAGCGTCTTAGGAATGTTTTAGAACCGAAAGCGTGCGCTTTCTCACCCAAGCGCGTGGCTATGTGTTATAAGCATTGGCGTCATATAATCGGCTCCAGATCACGTGGCCGCTTATTCTGTCTGCGAGTTGAGGGGTTAACGCCGCCCGTCTTCCTGTGAATTGTTTCTGCAACTGCCATTGTCTACAAATAAAAAGACTAACGCGTGTTTTTTGGGTTATGAATGTGAAGAATTAACTACAGGCGGTATTTATTGAAAGTCCAACAATCGTTTCATTTCCCTGTTAAAGGAGCTTCAGGAGGTAGCCTCTAGAGTGCTGCAACCGGCTACGACATGAGCATCTGTTCACTTGCGCAGTAGCGGCGCCTGCGTGAGAGCCTCCAGGTGAAAAACGGTCTACGAAAACTAGGACGTATGGCGTAAAGTGTAAAGAAATAACGGACACAAGAGAACTTTTGTGTCAGTTTTTTTCATTTTACACGATGCTTCCTAACGTTTACTAATTAGCCCAATTACAATTTCTACAACAATAAGAAAGCTCCATAATATGACTCGACTGTCATAACGAGTACACACTCACATGGTGAATGGTGTGAATGGAACGAAATTCGAGAGTGCCTGCCCGTTGGCAACGCAACATCGTTTGTTCTTGCCGGCCACCATCATGGCGGACTGCTGCTATTATAATTAACGGGAATGCCGGAACGTCATTATTTAACCGTGCTGCTTAGTTTGGAAAGTCAAACTAGTGAGTTGTTTGCGTGCTTGAGTGCATGTTCCCCAAAGATGCAGGCTGCACATGCCAATAATTTCAGTTCGTTTATGATTCTTAGAGCACGTGTGCTCGAATCAAGGAGGTTATAAGTACTAGGAGGGGGCACGTTGCAATATTGGTGAAGCCTAGTCATAAAAGTTTCAAACGATGTTGTGGCCAACGTGACCGTAGATCTCTCCGGCTATTGGTGCGCGTGACATGTCACGTGTGAGATGGATGGTTGATTCTAGAAGGATTCCTTGCAGGCTTGCGCGCGCTCCGTCCGGTAGGTTTTATCAAATAGAAGGCTAGACGAAGGCTAGCTACGGTCACGTGATGTGGTCACGTTGGCCTGATAAGTGAGGAGGGTCAGGAGGAAAATGAGAAAGAGGCGAGGCGTCAAGAAAGCATGGCTTGTGGAGGCTACGCGGCTGGCGTCATGCCCTCCTACCCTTCATCCTCCTTGGCTCGAATACATGTTTCCCAAAAAGATGGCGGGACATGCCAATAATCTGAGCTTGCTTATTCATTCGTAGAGCACATGTGTTAAGTTTGAGACATGAAAAGTTTGAAGTAAACAGGTTATTGAACCCACTTCCGATACCATGGTCTCACTCTAGATAAGACTAAATGAAACACAGCTGCCTCACTAGCTGTGTCCACGATAGTACGGAGCAGGTGTAGCAAGAAACTGAGTGACGGGTTTTGTTGTCCTACACGGAAAAACAAGAACACGAAGGAAAGTTAGTGAGCGGTGTGATTGTCCAGTCCTTTCCTTCGTGTTCTGGTTTTTCCGTGTTCAGCTGACCTGATTACCAACAGGTGTAGCACACTGTAATTTACAGACACTGTGCATTTGCCGTTTTACGATTCATGGGGCCAAATACGAGTGCCCAGGAATAATAATGAAAAAAGGCAACAAAGGCAGGGCTTAAGCTATCAGCATGTTAGTGCTAATCCACAAAGAACAGGCGCGTGCCTGCAAATAACTCTTTTTTTTCATCACATTTGCACGTGGCTATAGCCCGGTCGTGACTCGTGAGAAAATACGTTTTCACAAAGCAAAGCAAGGCGAAAGGGCGCCTCGAAATTTTAAACGCATTATTTGGAAACGAATGGCTATACATTGTACTCGTTCAACACGGGCGCGTTACTTGTGACGGGTTAATAGCCAATACCGAATGTGGCACGCCTCTTGCACTTCATGAACGAGGCTGAGTGCCATTATTTGTTTCAATTCCCAAACCTCGGGTATTTCTCGTGCCTCACCATATCATATTAGTTTGGTCGGTGCCTTCTTTTTTCCGTGAAAACAGAGCAGCTTATGGCTTTGAGGTCGGAGAACGGCCGCGATTTGAAAATATTAAATGAAAGCTCGGAGATGGTGATGGGATGTTCGACTTACATTTTACGAATTCCATTCGTGCACAGCAACACGAGCACAATGGCGCACCGTTCAAGGCCAACTTCGTGCGGTCACTGCAGCGTGCGTGACAGAGTTGGTCCCATTGAACATTTATTTTTAGATTTACATTCGTTTAGCATTTCCCATCCGTAACAATATTAGTTTATCTTTTTTTATTAATCTGCAAATAAGGAAGGCAGCAGCGCTGTTCAATCAGGGATGGATTGCAACGGATGTGTCAGTAGGAGGCGTTCAAATGTGTCAACACTAGGGCATTCAACGCGCAATGGCGACGAGCAGTTACACCGTTCAACTTTATAGGAAAAATGAGTTCTTGAAATCGTTTAGTGTTTAAGGTTAGCCGACTGTTTGCCTCGTGCGGCGCTATACACCGTTGCAATGTTTACGAAGTCACAGTCCAGTGTGGGAACATAACAGCCCAGCACGTGCATGGTCATAGCTTCGGGAAGCGAGCAAAACATGAGCACGTAGTAAACAAACTAAAATGACACCGACCAGAAGCCCGTTTTTGGTAAGGTCTTTTCAACTCCTCCAGCACGCACTCGTGGCCTTTATTCATAGCCGCCTATATAATGACAAAGCCTGGCAGATCGTTACGAGAAGCAGCCGCTGAAATGGAAAAGATGGAGCGGCAGACAACGGATGAGAGGAGAGCCACGTGACTGGCGCCCCGCTGCGCTCAGACGCCGAAATACACTTCTCCCGAGCGAACAAGTGTGTGTCGGGTCCTCGCCGCTGCAAAAGCTGCGCGCTGACGTCCAGGTTCCCCGAAAAATGGCTCTCTGATGCTCTGTGCTACCAGATCCTCGCGCTCCAAATCTGCGACCAGCCACTCTATGGCTCCGTGGCCGAACTGCCAGGCTTTGTGAGTATAAAGGAGGCTATGCTTTAGCATTTGGTTGTGCGTGCACGCTCAAAGCTCACGAGACGCCGTTGTCGAAGGTGGAGGTCAAAGAAGACCTCCTTGCTGTCCTAAACCCTGGCAGTGACTATAGACACGCCACCGTTTCCTTCTGGGACGTCACGACCGAACGAAAAAATAGACTCCGTTGGAAAGAATCCAACAGTTGGCCTAGACTATATTTAGCTGCGCGACAGAAGCAAAACTCCCGATTAATTACGTCATGCGCCAGTAAGCGTTATTCTACTTTGAAAGTGGAACCAATGTTAGGCTCCGTTTCACTTAAAGTCGGACCAGAGCCGACGCTCGGATGTGGCCAGTGAAACAGGCGCCCAAAATCAGGGCGCTCGACGACTTTGGGCGTCTGCCATCGCCGGTTAAACCGCAGAGAGAGAAAAGAGTCACGGCGCCCGCCCCCCCACCCCACCCCTGTTCCTTTCGCCGAGGAATGGAAGACGAGCCACGACGATGCCCTCTTGCCGCCCTTTAATTGACACCATTGGATCGTAGCGTTGGCTGCGCTCGGACTTGGTATACGAAAGAGAGTCCGCGGACAATATGGGTTGAAGCACCGGATCCGGCATTACTCTCAGATCTTGATTTGTCTAAAAGCATGGGACTTCATTTAGACCGAAGCTCAACGCCAAAGAAGCGCGAAGGGCTATTTCAGCTCATATTGTCCGCGATAGTGCCGCTTTTAAAGGGGAGGAACTGGACCAAAGTATCGGTCTCCGGCTCAAGTTACCGCAAGGCTCTTGGCAGTACTCGGTGTGCACGAAATCGGCCATGTTGCTCAGTTTGCCGAAGGCTGGATGGCGACGGAGAAGCGCGGAACGGCAGCTCGGTCCCATCATCGGCAGCGACACGTTCAGGGCGTCCTGCGGGTCGATCGAAGACGCGTCTGCCGGGCTTCCTTGACTAGCACCGTTTCGAAATCCCGGCTATGCTTCGTGCTGACATCTTTACCAGTTAAATTCGTCGTGAAATAGGTCGCCGACGTACACATTTTGATGGATTTCGCGGAAGATGTACCACAAATTAAACGAGGCGTCCTGAAAGCGTCTTCGACAAAATCCTCATTGTTTTTCAGAGAGAAACGTCGTTTTGAAGTTGGAACTACGTCCCCAGCACATGGACGCAGACTTGCATGTGCAACACAATACAAGTAACTCGTGACTCGAAATCAATTACGTCTCGTTGTAATCTTCTGATATCTCAGTGTCTGGAAGTGGCCGTTGTGCTACGAAAGACGCATTTCGAACGATGGTTCACTCGTGTAGACAGAAATAAATAATGTTGCTGGCGTGGCATAAGTTGCCGAGTTGCCGAGAGGACGGTTTCGTTAATTGAGAGACACTATTCGCCAAACGTTTCATGGCGACGGAGTCAAAAGTGCGATGACGCGTGCCGAATCCAACTTTGAGCGCCGATTGTACACACGCCCTCTTCCTCTCCTCGAAAATGCCCCAAGAAGTTGTCTTCGATAATGGCATGGGTTGACTAACTCGCCTCATTCACAATTAAAGAAAACAAGAAAAAAAAATACGCCGACGCGTTTCGGCCGAAGTGACGACAGGCCACTTGCTGTGACGAGTCGCGACGTCACGTCTAGCGAACGATGACTTAGAGCTTGTGCCCCGGTGAGCCAGCGCTTATTGTCAAGTTCTGTTTGTTAGAACATTTTGCCTCACTAACGGAAGACAACGGGGATGAGATGCAGATGCGAGCTGGAGGATGGAACGAGTCTGTAACTTCGCCGATCCTACATTTCCTCGAGCGCATGTCTAGCAAAAGCCTCGTTTTTGAGCGGCATAGCAGAAGCAACTGGAATTCAAGAGTGGCAAATTGGTCAAACAACGCTAACCCAATGTTGCTCCTGCATTGGGCAAGGGGAGCCGCCGCTTTTGACGGTGCGAGAAGGCGTTCACCACCATAGCCTCCTATATACTGACAAAGCCTGGCAGATCGCCACGAGAAGCGGCCGCCGAAACGGAAAAGCTGCAGCGGCAGACAACAGATGAGAGGAGAGCCACGTGAGTGGCGCCCCGCTGCGGCGAGACGCCGAAACGCACTTCTCCCGAGTGAACAAGTGTGTTTCGGGTCCTCGCCGCTGCAAAAGCTGTGCGCTGACGTCCAGGTTCCCGGAGAAATGCTCTGTGCTACCAGATCCTTGCGCTCCAAATCTGCGACCCGACACCCTATGGCTCGGTCGTCGAACTGCCAGGCTTTGTGAGTATAGATGATGCTATGTCATCAGAAACAGCTGCTGGATAACACTTTTTTAGGACGTGCTATTCTGAACACTATGTGCACCCCATTTTTGCGCTTATCACCAAAGCGAAAATGTGGGGTCAACTGATAGACGCGTGCGTGACGTTGGATATGCCACTGAAGAAAGGACTGCGCATTCCCAGAAGGCCTTGCCCGTAGGCAATGTGGCAGCGCGCAAATGGCGCTGTACACATATGTGCTTGGCCATCTAGAGTGATTTGAAGCGGGTCGGGCCGAGCCACACCTGGACACCGGGTGGCTGAAAGAGGCCCCGGACCGTGGTCTTGAGTTGGCACCTCCCAGCCGTTTACGCAGGCCCACTTTGCCGCAGCGGTCGCAGGCGGACCACTCGTCCCAGCTGGTGGTCACCTGTACCTTCCCAGAGGCCCGTCCAGGGAGAGGCCTCCTGCAAGCGACACGCACTGGCCGTAACCTGGAGCACGCCAAAGCCTCGGAGATAGCAAAGCCGTTGGGCTTGAACGGCCATAGAACCGACCAACCGCCCTCCACCCCCCAAAAAAAAGCAGAAAAAAAAGAATTAAAAAGGTTATTCTTTTTGTGTTTTTTTTTGGCGGAACCGGACTCAAAGTGAATTGCTATGATTAATTTTCTTCCGGAGCGAAACCGAAGAATAACCTTAATGATTTTTGTTCAATTAAAAAATAAGGCTCGTGGAATGTATGTACTTGTACGTTTTGGTTTCACGAATGGTTTACCACTTTTTGGTGATGCGCGTTGCTGACGAAGGAATTGTGGCTCGAGGAAGAACAAAAGTAAGACGAAGTGCGGTAACTGGGTATCAGTTGTCTCCGTCTAACATCGTAACAGGGATTTCCTAGACCCCCTAGTTTTCCTGGACACCCCCCTTGAATCTAAAAAAAAAAGGAAAAATAAAATTCTTTTTTTCAGATTAAGTAGAAAACACCACCTCTCAGGTGTATATATAGAGAAAGGGAAACATACATTACGGGTATGAGCATTTGGTTAATAGACGTCTGTAATTTAGCTAGTGGACTAAAAAAGAAAGTTTTATATTTTATCTAGCCTCGCCTCGCATCGCCTCCTCCCCCCCCCCGAGCCATTGGGACACCCCCTTGATTAGAATCCTGGGAAACCCCTGCATCGTAGTGCTGAAAACACGGCGTAACTGCTTTTGAAACGCAAGTTTCTTAACCTGTGGGGAGGCTGGTTTCGGAAATAAATACAGTTCGCAAGAAGCTTGCATTACGCCTTTATTTGCTGCTCCTCTCGCCCCGTACAATAGACGTAGCGTCCTCGTTAAGCCTTATTGAGTTCGATTTGCTCGATTCGGGGCCGCCACAATGAGAAGCAGACGACGGGGAGACTTTGCTCCTCTGCTCCCAGGGAAAAAAACGTTTTTTTCTTTCTGAAGGAACATATGTGTCAAGGGCGTTCCTCCCTTTAGGGAGGACTATAGTGAACCTTTTTTCTAAGAGTGCAGGAAGTGCGGCGGACACGCAAGCGTGCTTTGCGTGCGTGTCCGCCGCACTTCCTGCACTCTTGTAACGCGCGCGTCAACCTCACCTTCACTGCCCGGCACTGACAAACTGACAGACACCGCCGGGTTTTTGTCAAAACGAGCCCTTTCGTTTTTGGCAAAGTCACGCGCACAGCTGGCCTGGAGCCAGAGAAGATGAGCGTGCCTTGCGTGGCCTAGTCAGCAGCGTGTTTGGCTCGTAACCGAAGGGTCGTGGGTTCTGAATTCCGCCAAGATACTTCAAATTTTGCTTTACGGCAAAGGAATTACTTCGTAAAGTAATATCGTTTGAGACATATGCGGCCACCTTTATATCCGCATTACATGCCATGTTTTAATGCGAATAGCATTCTTTGGATACTTCACGCACTTTTCGTCTATGTATCTATCTATCTATCTATCTGGCTATCTAACCTCTTACGCCGCGGGTCGATAAATAAAATAAAAAAGACCGGCGCCGGCTGGGATTCGAACTGTTGACCCTTTGATCAGCAGGCAGACGCGCTAACCACAGAGCTATGAAGGCTTTTAGTCATTCAACGCACTCTAAACGGTTGTTTATATCTTTACCATAGGACGCTTTACAGCGCTGTCACAGTACGGTGCCGCGTGTCCATGCACGAGGGTCATTCCGCTCTCGTGAGGCTGAGCACGGCTGCTAGCTCACCCTCTCCCGCGCTCGGGAGAGGGTGATGTAGCGGCCGTGCTCAGCCTCACGAGAGCGGAATGAGCCCTCGTGCATGGAACGCGCGCGCACCGGTAGCTGTGACAGCGCTGTAAAGCGCGTCCTATGGTAAAGATATAAACAACCGTTTAGAGTACCGTTGGTTGAGACTAGCTGAGACGCCAGAAAGTCTGGTCGGTACCATTTTGAGTGTTTGTGCGTATGGCGCGTGCTTTGCTCGCCTTCCTAAGTGACACAAACGCACGTGCTGGGCTGCGGAGATCGTGCGCAGGGCTGTGAAAGTGTCAACAAATTTAGAATCGCCTCAAGAGTGGGCTGGCGTATCTAGAGTGTGCCGGCCACCTGACGAACGCGCATAACTCCGCACCGTTTGATGCTATTCGCATTAACGTAGATAATCATTCCCAAAGGATGGGTTCTGCTGATTTGTTTAACTACTTTCATTCCACGCGTGACATCACGTCTCAAGTGAGCACTGTGAGTTGTTTGCAATTCCCACGCTAGATCATGTGGCTGTGACATCATGACCCTATCGATCAATGAGGATTTTCGCGTCATGGCGGCTTTTCTGGCACGCCACTGAGGCCGGCGCGACACGAGCGCCTATCGCGTTAATATAGTTTCCACGCCTGTCCCGGGCAATGATAATTCAAACGCGCCTTCAACATTGCTATCCAAAGGCCCGTCGGTTAACATCATCTAGTATTGTATTCTAACGTACGAAGTTTGTGCAACAAACGTGGTGCCTTGTCATTTGTTATCGGTACGTGTACAGCCGATATTGTTATTCTGACCGACACAGGGCTTTCTAGCATAAATGCTGATAATAAAATTTTCGAATGTGAAGAGCACAAGTTTTATCGTTTCGATCGTGACTGGGGCGCAAATAACAGCTAGTGTTCTCATTGCTGTCCGTGATTTTATAATATCCAATGTTGTACCGCTTAACATATCTTTGGAGTACTTGTGTGCGCGTGTTTATGTCAGGAACAAAGATTTTTTTTTTTTTTTGCGCCTGCTATCAATTACCCGCCTCGTTTCATAGATTTTGCTCCGAGATTCACGATGTTTTTAATAGACTGGTAGTGGTAGTGCGGCTGCCTTCTTCGCCTTCGCTTCTCATAGGAGATTTGAATTCTCCCACAATAAAGGCAACACCCCGACAATAAATGATAATTCATCACAGAGTGTTTCATTTCTAGGCTTTTGTCTCGATATTAATTTAAGGCGACTTGTACAGGAGCCTACACGGTGTTCATCTTATTCTGCAAATGCATTCTGCTAACGCTACTGCTGCTGAGCGATATTTGGTTCAGCAACAGTAACGGCGCAAGGAACAACTGCTGATCACTGTCACCGATCTTCGCAGCTAACACCAGGCGCACCGGGAGAACGCTGCAGACCGTAGCCTACGGACATCGACGCACCACGGGAACAATTCAGCGCCGTCACGTTGTCTGTGATCGTCGATAAAAGGAGCAGCGCACGCGGCATCGTCGGATTTGCTCAGCAGCGGCGCAAGGAACGAGTGCTGATCACTGTCACCGATCTTTGCAGGTTCCTGGAATTTGTTGTACTTAAGGGCATTGTTTCTTTTGTGTTGCCGCTGCTGCTGCTGCTGTCGAAGTATATTGTTGCCACAGATGTTTGTGTGGCGGAGTCGTCTGACTCTAAATTGTGTCTGCTATGTAATGAACTGATCCCTGAGGATGGTACGTTCTCGAGGGGCTGCGACTGTGAGTACGGGTATCACCTGGGCTCTTGCTCAGGAGTCAGTGAAAATACCTTTAAGTCCAGAGGAGAAGGAGTTAAAAAGGTGTGAAGGTGCCCAGCGTGTCGCGCTTTCAAAGCACGAGGAGCATCATTGTCAGAAAGAGATAAACAAGAGCCAGAACTTGATCTCGGTAAGGTGCTGACTGAAATGAAGCGAAAACTAGGTAATCTCGATCGTGACCATCCGGGAGAGGGTGGACTCCTTGATGACGATAACGGAAACTGTAATCAACATCGAGACGAAGGTACATGAATTTTCTGACAAGTATGACTATGTACTGTCAGAAACGACAAAGAAATCCAAAGAAATCTCGGACCTAAAGAAATGACTATCGGATGTCGAGATACAAAACACCACTGAAGTTAAAGAGTTAAGAGAAGAAGTAAATAAAGTGGAACAGTGCAGTCGCAGAACTAACTTAGAAATACATGGACTGCCTCGAGGTGAAAATGAAGATCTTCTATGTATAGTAAATGATATTGCACGAAAACTCGAACTCGTTGAACAGACAGAAAATTACCTAGAAGACCTGCGCAGACTGCCGCCTAAGCCCGGTAAGATTCCGGTCGTATTGACACTCTTCCTAACACGAGAAACACGTGACAAATGGCTGGATAAAAGGACTTATCTAAGAGACAGTGATCTGAACGTGCGCTTCTTTGACAACCTATCCGCACACAACAGGAAACTCTTTTGGATGACGAAAGTAAAAGTTTAAGAAAAAGCTAGTTTGTTTGGCAGAAATATGGAAACATCTTCGTACGCAAGGAAGAAGGCAAACAAGCTATCAAAATTGTATCTGAAGTTGATCTCGGGAAACTAATCTGAAAATGGCTGATACAACTCTTGTTTCATTGTATTATAATTTAACTACATTCAGCCAACTTATCCAGAAAGATACGTTGTACCTACAGCAACATTTCTCGATTTCCCACTTGAATGCTAGGAACATTGCTATCCTTTTGAGCTCTCTTAATTATAGCGTCGGCGTTTTGGCTTTTACAGAAACTTGACAAACTAGTACCTGTGACGAAGTTCATTTTCAGGGATACAAGAGGGAGGGGTGTTTAGAACAAACAAAAGAGGAAGGGGCGTTTCCCTGTACTTCCGTGATAGCGCTACTTATCGTGTTGTGCCCGAGTATTCGGGCGTTACCAGTCACGACGAATTGATCTTCGCAATATGCGACGGTCGCAGCGCCGTATCGCCCGCCTCGAGGAACGGTATGTAAATTTATTAATTACATCACTGAGCTTTTAGAGTATATAACTGCCTTAAACTTGCAAGTCACACTAATAGGTGACTTTAATATTAATGTACTTGGCTCGGATCCTTCTTGCAGAGGAGCCACGCGTCGGTCTCTGTCAGAAGAATCATAAGACCAGGTATGTGGAGTGTAGCGAGGGTGTGGTTTACAAGATTCATTTATCATGCGGCAAAGTATACATAAGCCAATCGGGACATTGTACAAATGATAGGCTCAGGGAGCATGCACTGACAGTTTGATCGTCACCCTCGGGAAATATGGCTGTACACTGTAACAGATGTGGGTGTGTCCCGAAGTTTGACAACACCAGTATCTTAGCCCGAAACTGAAACAAAATTAAAGGGAGATATCCGAAGCGTCTTTCATAACTTAGTGCGTTGAAGGCACGTGTGTCAGCGCTCCATCGATAGCTTTGTTTGGCTCTGAGGTGGCGTTTTTAAAATCTTTCGTAAAGTAGATAGCAGATAGACAAGCACTGATTGAATGATGTCGCATTTCTGTCGTAAATTTCGTGATTTCACGGTGTATATATATGTATGTTTTCCGAGAATAAACTTCAGTTGCAAGTAGCGCTCTATGGTGTTCGCTTCTTTTACTTGTCCGTTGTTTTTAGCGCTTTTACCCTAGGAAATATGGAAGAACCTAAAAAGTCTTATTTCTCGGACCTACGATGCGTTTCCTAATGAACTAATAAATGATGGTGAATCATATTCAAATATTTCTTTGGCCAAAAATTTAACATACATTTCCTAGATGCTGGTGCCTCACCATGTACATTGGGTAGTAATCCTGATCTATACCAGTCACCAGTTCAAAATTCGAACTCAATGTTTCTTTGCCCTACGACAGACACATAGATAATGCAGATTCTTTTGAACTTCAAAAATAACAGCAGCTGGAGTAGACGATATCAAGGCAGTACCGATAAAAGCAGTTTCTCGTCTTATCAGTCTTCCATGACACATATTTGTAACACTGCTTTATCAACTGCTACATTTCCTAAAAAAATGAAACTTGCGAAAGGGTGTGTTATATATAAAGGTGGCCTGCCCGACAATATAAACAACTACAGGCCAATTTCAGTATTCCCTGTATTTTCTGAAATCCTGGAACAAGTAATTAACGTCAGGATTTATAAATATCTCGAAGAAAGGCGAATAATAGTGAAGTGTCAATATGGTTTTCAGAAAAAAGTAATTGTTCAGAAAAGGCTCTATTACATATTAAAGATAAACTGGTCAATAGTATTGAAAGTGAGCTATACACCGTGGGAGTTTTTTAGACTTCCGCAAGGCGTTGGACTTGTTTAAATACGACATCCTTCTAAAAAAACGGATGCATTATGGTATAAGGGGCACAACTTGGGATTTAATTTGTGGCTATTTATCGAAGAGATCACGATATGTCAAAATCAATGGATTCGAATCTCAACCAAGAAAAATAAATTATGGCGTACCCTAGGGTCAATCTCGGACCATTGCTTTTTCTACTATATATAAATGATATAGTGAACATACCTGGCACTCTCGACATAATCCTATATGCAGCTAATACCAATGTATTTTTACTGATAAGGATCTAAGTGTAATAGAAGATTTATCAAATATGGGGCTTCATGATCTAGCGCTCTGGTTAGACACAAATCAAATATAACTAAATGTCAACAAAACGAAATATATTATTTTTAAACCTGGTCATAAGAAACTTCGTAGTAATCTTAATCTTAAAATTACTTTTAAAAACTCGGAATTAGAACGAGTGTCCTCCCTTAAAATTTGTGGGCGTTTGGTTTGAAGAAACACTAAGCTGGTTGTGTCATATAGATCATGTTCGCTCTAAAATATCTCCATCTATTGGCGTTTTATACAAACTCAAAGAAATACTTCATTGTCGGCTTAAGCGTCAGCTCTACTACACTCTAGTGCAATCCCATCTTCATTATTGTTTATTGGTCTGGGGAACCACTACGAAATCTAATTTGAATAGGTTACTTGGTCTGCAAAAGAAAGCAGTTCGTTGTATTGAGAACCTGAGTTCTACTGATTATACAGCTCCATATTTTGCAAAGCACCGACTTTTGGACATTGAAAGCCTCTTCATCCTTAAACTTGGAATGTATATATATAGTGACTACAACAGAGATGAAGACGCATTTAGTGAGACCTACTACCTGAAGACAACGCCATATAATCTGAAAAACGAAATATTCATGAAACCAAACATACAAACAAATTACGGTTCCCAAGCATTAACTTACAAAATACCCGAGCACTTAAACAACCACCCCGACATCCCTGAGTTAATAAAAAGTTCTACTTCACTTTCCAGCTCTAAGAAAGATATAAAACGTTATCTCTTGACATTAAAAATGAATACTGTTGTGAAACTGTTTATTTAATCATTTTCTGTCTATTTAGGGGCTGATTATAATTTTTTGTTTGTATTTATCCTTGTTAACCGATACTTTGCTTTGTAAGTGAGAAATTCCTAGCAATTTATTACTGTCAATTTATTATTTGCTTCCATGAAGTGCCTTATCATGTATAATATTATTTACATGTGTGCAATTTTATTATTACTGTTTTTTGTTTTGTACAAGATTATTGTTTTGTGTACACGATATTGACTCCATTGTTTTCTGTGTGTTTATTGCTGTATGCTGCTAAGCAATGTACAGGGTGGTGGTTCCTTGTCAGGTAAAATGTGCTTACCTTTTGCTCCTTTAACCGCGACTCAAGGAGTCCAAATAAAAATTATGGTTATTATTATTATTATTATTATTTTATTATTATTAATATATTTCATTCTCACTACAACCCCTGAGATTGAGTCTTATTTAACGTATTTACCGGTTTTAAGCGACCATCGTGTTATTCAGTTGGACTTACAGGCCTCTGCTCCCTTATTTGGAGAATTTAAAATTATTCGCGACTACAAAAAGGATGATTTTGTTTCAATTAATAATAAATTACAAACGTTTTGTGACTAAATCCCACGTTTTCATACGCGAACAGATGAAGGAAATTTGTGTATCCTCAAGCAAAAATTTAGTGACTTAATTACCAGGTACATTCCCCTCAAGCGCATCGGATCCGCTCTGATTTGCAGGTACCTTGGTTTATTGCGCGCCTTAAGCTTGTACGAAATAAAAAGGAAAGGCTATTTCGCGCGCGAAGTTAACAAAAAGTGCGCTGGTGTGCTACGAAGCTGCTGATGTTGAGTGCAAACAAGCTGTCGCACAATCACAGCAAGCATTTTATCAGTGTATACGTTTTCTTTTCTAAAAGATAATCCCCGAAAATTTATGAGTGTGGTCAGTTCTCATAGATCCAGTGCAGTTGAGCTTTGTAATACGAATAATGTTCCTGTAGATTAAAGTGATTCTTGCAAGGTCCTGAACGATGTGTTTGTTTCTAATTTTTCCCACACGACTCCTACTTGCTACCCTTCTATTTTAGCGCTAACTTTAGTCATATGTTTCCTGTTTCCATTGATTATTTTGGTGTAGATTGATTAATCCAGAATCTTAAAATTTCCGCCTGTGCTGGGATTGATGGCAGTAATTCAAAGTTCCCGAGTAGCACCGAGACCTATTCATCTTTGATTCTTTCCGAAATGTTTTCACACTCTTTACTATGTTGCACTGCACCCAATGATTGGAAGGTAGGGAAGGTGGTTCCCCGCATAAACCAGGTAATGCTCACTACCTTTAATCTACAGACCGATACCATTGACTAGTGTGCCATCTAAATTACTTGAAGATATAATTTAACCTCACCTTGTTGCCTTTCTCAAGTCCAATTATTTTTTAACTAGTTGTCAACACGGGTTCAGAAAGTTATATAATTGTAGAACACAGCTCCTATCATTTACTAATGACCTGCTTCGTGCTATTGATGCTGGACTTATAGTCGACCGCATTTTAGATTTTGCTAAGGCATTCGACTTTGTTTCGGAGAACCTACTTCTCTTTAAACTGAGTAAACTTAATATCGATCCTAAAATCTTGGGTTGGATTAAATGTTTCTTGTCTAACCGCTCTCAATGTGTTTCCGTCAATGAGTATAACCCTTCTACTAGTCCTGTGACATCTGGGATACCACAGGGATCAGTGCTGGGGCCTCTCTTGTTTTTAATATACATTAACGACCTTCCATCGTAAATTGTGCTTTCTATTAAAGTATTCGCGGATGACTGTGCACCGTAACGCGTAATAACCAATCTTCCTGATTGTACTATACTACAGTCCAACCGCAAAGTAGTTTCTTTCAGGTGCATTGATTCCGTAATGAAGCTTAACGTTGCTGAATATATGAGCATGCGTGTTTCCCGTTTTTCTAAAAACACTGACCGTGCCATATGCTACCTTAATAATATACCGTTCGCTTTTGTTGCTTCAAACAAGTATCTTGGTATCCACAGAACTCATAAACTTTCCTGCAACATGCATGTCGACTACGTATTTAACAATGGTAATCGTATGCTTGGGTTCATGCGCCGCCATTTCCGTTCCGTTAATCTTCGGGTCAAACTACAATTATATCGAACCTTAGCCAGGCCAAAACTTGAGTGTGCCTGTTCCGTTTGGAATCCGGGAAATGTAACATTATCAAACATTTTCGAATCAGTCCAGAACAGAGCAGCCCGTTCTATTCTTTCTAGTTATTTTCGTACTGCTAGTGTTTCATGAATGAAGACAACCTTGGACTTACCGGACCTCGTTTTACGCCGTAAATACTTTCGTCTTTGTCTTTTCTATAAATTATATTATGCTAACCCAATTCTAAAATATCAATTGCTATTTCGTGCACCATATGTGTCACCTCGCAACAATCACCAGTGTAAGATTGACATGCCAAGATGTCATGCGAACATCTATTTTGACCCTTTTATTCTAAGGACATCTAACGATTGGAACCACCTCCCTGCCCCCATGGTGTCCATTCATGACGTCATATATTTCAAGAAACTTGCCAACGATTTTATTTGCACCATCCACTCCTCTCTGTAAAGCCTCCGGAGCTTGAGAGTATAAACATTAAATAAATAATTATTGTGCGTCAGCTATTTTGTGCAACACTGTCAAGGCTAGCGTAGCTTCCACTCTGCAGCTGTCCAGCGCAACAGATAGCCACCTGCTCTCGCAGCAGTCTTGCACTTCTGCGAGAGCACTCTTTGGCGCCTCATTTGCATGCGCTTGGGCAACTAGCTTTGAAAAGGGTGGGGCACTGTGGAAGCTAGGCTAGCTTTGACAACGTAGTGAAAATAGTTGAAGCCGAGTCAAGATAGTGCTGGTGCAGCTTGTCGCCTCTTAATGATACTGTAAATGATAGAATGTATGCTCGGACGTAATTTTCGCGACTTGAAAGAGCGCATACCTTTCTCAATCGCGAAATTTTGTTTCCGAAATTCTCCCTTTGCAAAATATTGAACCCACGAAAATAAGGAAATTTACGCGATATCCATCCATGCGTCGAGGCTGACACGAGAGAATCGCTATGAATACGAGTTTTTAGAGTGTTGATGTTCACATGCAGTTTTCAAATGTCCGACACTGATTCTACATTAGAAGAGATGTCAGAAATGCAAATTAATGTTCATGGCAGAAATTTATTCGTGCATTTCTGCTGTCAAGATATAGGCGCCAGATGCTTCTAGAACTTCAAAACTTTACGGGATAGGGGTTTCCGTTCAAAAGCTTCGCAACAGCATTTATGTTTGTTACTCCAAAAGCATATGCTGAAGAGGGGCTTTATAAATTTCGTGGTCATGTCTTCCAAGAGATGTTGCCGGTGATCTTTGTCCTGGCTCCCACATACGTCGGTGTCGTCGCGTGGTCGAAGGCCAGCGCCTCTCGTGACCGTTTCGGCCGTTTGGGAGAGGGTAGGAAGAAAGGGTGCAGCAGGACACGTGGCGCTCGTATGAGAGGCATCTAATTAGAGGGGGCGTTAGTCGAGCCCGCGCTACGTCGCCATATTGAGAATGACGTTGTACTGGCCCTTACAGTAATGTGTGCAACATTTTTTTTTCAACCAGCGCATTTTCAGTTTTTTGGAAGCCACAAAAATGGGTTTCATATTATTTTATATTTTTAATAGTGAACGTGGGCCTTAGATGATCTACGACTTTGAATATATATTTGGTAGGCTAGTTTAAACGTCACGTGACAGTATAAAAGAGAGAGAGAGCGCGCCTCAAAGCGACCAATTCTCGACCGGCGGTTTTTGGGCGGAAAGGAAAGCGATATTGAGCCGCATATTGTTTTCTGGGTAGTTAGGTTATCATAAGTCATGTTCGAATACAAACCTTTAGGAGCATAAATACCCTGTCATTGTCCGTTTAATGACATGTTGCGCCACCTTTCGAGGGGAGCACCAAACACGACTCGCTTCGCGACGCAGTCAACTTCGTCCGCGAACCTATAGTCGGTGACATGTTAGCAAGCACCAGTAATATACACCTTTCATAGAAATGTGCACTTGCTTTTTCCAGATGTCAACATTTGCGGCAGATTTTACGGACATATTCGTTATTTTTCACAAGATATATATACCGTAAATTACCGAGCATCCGCCCGTTACACAATAAGCGCCCACACCTCAAATTTGTAACATTCAGAAACAAACGACATGTTTTTATACATTGTTAAACTCGAAATTTCGAGTGGGTGCCTGCTCGGGATTAGAGAAATTAGACAAAATTTCGACAAGCCCCATGTTAGTCTTGTTGGTCGGCATGAAATGTAGTGCAAAGCTTGCATGGACAGACAGTAGGGAGCAGATGTTGAGATTGTCACAGTACGATTTAATTACTACAGCTGTTTGTTGTTCAAACGTCGTACTGCCCGGTTTGCCGGGGATATTCGGGTGTTCAATAAAAGAAGAAAACGAAGTTCTAATTTGTTCATATTTACGTGTCTCGGAGCAGGATACCCAAAGGAATATTCGTACCGTAGACTGCTTGCAACTTTTGAAGGTACTTTGCGTGCTGATCCAGGTCCCCTGAAAAATATTGATTGAGTTAATTTAATTGAATCCTTTAACGCTCACATGTACTTAGATTTACGAAGAATGGTCGAATTAGTATTTAGTAAGCTAACGGCACGCATACAAAAATTATTTCATAAATAGAAGACTCCAGCGCCATATAGAAACCTTCCATAGTTCGCTGGAGTTGAACTGTTGCAGTAAGTGTTGTACAGAACGGCGTTCCAAGGAACGACGTTTCTGGAACGCGTCCCTTCTAGGAACACTGCAATGAAAAAAAGAAAGTTTTTTCAAAGAGCATAGATGACGACACGTATGTTTTTTTCTGTAATTCTTCTATGAAAAAAGAAAAGAATTTCGTGCAATAGTTGCGCCGTTAGACGCAATTTAGGTGGAGGTCACAGCCCGCTCTAAGCCCCGCCCCCAGATCAGTTGCCCCGCCCATTACAACTGGATTGGCTTTGCTGCTCGGCAGGACACGCTAAGGAGCCAAGTGTCTTCCTCGCGACATCCGGTGCGTCTACGACGCCTGCTAGTTGCGCGAGCAGACGCGCGGCAGCCCTCCGGCATCGTCTGCTGTTTCATCGGCGTCTATCGTCGTCTGCAATGCCGGTAGTACGTGGACACGTGGACATCAAATGACGAAATCAAATCACTGGCGATGACGTTTAATTTTATATAAACAAGGAAGAGAAAAACAGACGTTTATTTGGGAAAACAAAAATGTTTAAGCGTTATATTTAAAAAAATTCTTCTGCAGTGTAACAAAATGAAAAACAAAATCTGCGAAACATTGCGTTATTGCTTTTTTATGGCCGAAATTTGAAAGTTAAATGAAAGTTAAATGATGATGATGATATTCTTTATTGTAGAAGGGATGGCGCTATGGCCTCAGTGGGGAGGGGGCTAGGGAAGCACAAGTTCACATTCTGCGGTCGACGCCAGTCGAGCGCGCAAACTTCCATAACGAGAGTAGTGTCTCTTTAGTATGAGCGTCGTTTTTTGGGGTGACCCAGTCCTGCAGATTTTGGATGCTTGGGTTTAGGTACTCGGCTCTTTTTTCCTGTAAGCCGGTGCAGTCCCATAAGAGGTGCTGAATAGTGGGAAGAACGCCGGCAGAGCACGTAGTGCAAGTTACCGGCGCTTTTGATCCCGACGCTTCCTCGTTCTCCGGCGTCTGATCTGGTGGGCGGCCCCTCCGTGGCTTGTAGTCTCGCCATCTGGCTAGCACATCCTCTGTGAGCGCAGCGCCGGTACGGGCTTTGTGTACCAGCACTTGCGCCCCCCTAGGCAGTCCCTTGGGTAACGGTGCGGGGTTGTAAGGTGTCTGCTCACGCAGCCGACGGCGATCTTCTTGGCGGGCCACAGCTTTCCGTTCGAGGGGGTCTGGGTCCGGCAATGCGAGCGGGACTGAGATTCCCAGGTTGGAGCGGTCTTCCCTGTGCTCGCTCGCCCACGTGTAAGCGGCCTCGTTACCGACGCCGCCTGCGTGTCCCGGGACCCAATCCACTCGTACTTCGATATCTTTAGCCGTTAACAAATCGGAGCACAGGCTCTTGATCCGATGGCAGAGCGTGCCTTCGCGAGGGGTCTTTCCTAGGCGTGTGAGGGCCTCCCTGCAGTCCGTAAAGATTGTTATACGATTAAGAACGTCTGCTCGGTCGCAAAGTTCTTGTATCCGAGAGAGCGCTAGGTGTATGGCATCAAGTTCGAGACGACTCGTGCTGGGCTTCCTGTCATATTGGAGAGTCTGAGCGTAGCAGTTCCGACCGGTCGCATACGCTAGGGTGGCCCGTTTTGTTTCTTCACACCACACGGCCTTTGTGAAGACCGCGTGCGCCACGAGGTCCGTACGCGCTGCAAGTGCGGCCCTTACCTCAGGGTGGTCTTCAGGCCTCTCCTTGCGAGTGAGCGGTTTCGGTTGTCTCACCATGACGTCTTCCCAGGGTGGTATGCTTCTCAAAGGCGGGTTCTCTGCTACGAATGGCCGCCAACCCTGTAGTTCCAGGAGACACTGACCGGCCCTAGTCAAGGTTCGGCGCCTATGATGGCCGGCTACGCGGGTCTCGATAATGGCTTGCAAAGTAGGAAGGTCCGAGTATCGGTACAGCTCTTCCGTTCTGGTGTGTCTTGGAAGGCCTGTAATGGCACGCAGGCATTCTCGATGCAAGACATCCAGCTGCTTGTGCTCTGCCTTGGTCAGGTCGAAGCACGTGGCCCCGTAACAGGCTTTCGATGTGAGGACTGCCTGAGTTAGCAAGCGGATGGTTTGCATGCCTGCGCCACCGAAGCGGTTGCCTATTCTTTTGATCTGGTGGAGTTGCCGTCGCCATGCGGGTTTTAGTTGCTTCATCCATTCCTGTGCGCCACCTTGCTCGTGCAGCGGGACCCCCACGTACCCGAATCCAGCGCTCAGGAGAGCGCTGAATGGGCTGACCGCCCAGGGTTAGGTGTATCTGACCTCTGGAGTGCTCGAGGCCGCCGACGATCAAGAACGCCGTCTTATCCGGGGAGGGCTGCATGCCTGTGGTCTGCAGGCACTGGTCGAGTGTGTCCAAGGCCGTTTGCATGGTGGCTAGCGTTTCCTGGGTGTCAAGCTTTGTGTTCCGAGGGTCCACCCAAAGGGTGATGTCGTCTCTGCATACGTTGTGTGTTGAAGGTGGGGGACGGCGCGCAACGCTCTCGTTATCTTTCTCATCACCAAGTTAAAAAGGGTAGGCGAGAGTATGGCTCCTTGAGGCATTCCACGGACGTTGCTGAAAGTGCGAGGTTGCTTGGCGCCCGAGCTGATCTCGAAGGTGCGATTCCTGAGGAAACTCCTAACGATGTTAACGGTGCGGGTGCTCGCGCCGCTCTCTTCGAGTGCCTCGATCACCGCCGAATGGTCAACGGTGTCAAAGGCTTTCTGAGGTCGACCGCCACCAAGAGCCCGGGTACCTTGTTGGTGCACCGCCGCCTTTTGCCTACAAAGCTCCTGAGTAGGTGTAGGCTGTCGTGGGTGCACAGGCGTGGCTTGCGTGTGACGTCATCGCACCTTGCTGGTGGTCATTCGTATTCAGTGTTGCCGGTAACGCGCTATAAGTAACGGCTTTACCGGAAGAGCGTCACTCTTTTTCGGGTGTAACGTACAACGTTACGTTTTCAAAACAGTACCGGGTAACCTACTTACGCAACTTATTTCGAGTAACGGGTAACGTTGCTATTAGCCCCGAGAACATGGCGTGGCGCCACCTGGCGGGCCTATCGTCGTGACGTAGGATAAGGGATCACAAGACCGTTTCCTGTACTCTGCGTCAAGGGTGGAATGTCTCGGTCTTCTCTTTTTTTTAATACTACGGGTGTTTAAGGCTTCTTTTAACCCAATTTTTCGTTTCACTCCTCGACCCCGTCAAGTTCCTAAATCGGCTACCGTACGAATGCCTCCGGAAGGCCGGTGAACCGGTTGCAGGCAAGAAGAGAAGCGGTCGCTGTAACCAGCTTGTTGGCGTTTTCGGCGGCTGTCTCGCGCACCGCAGTGGGTGGTGACGAAGTGCGACCTACCGCTGAAGGTAAGCGAATTTTTAACTTCTATTCCGGGGACGGGGCACTTTGTTACAACTTTGTACCCCTTTTCAGTTGTGCTGCCTGTAAGCAGCATCAACGCGTTCGTGGACAAGGACCACGAAACATCCCGGCTGTTGCTCGAGGACGAAAGAGTTCTTGAAGCGGACACATGTTCTCCTGCAGCATCAAGAAGCTGGATAAGGATTGCTATACGTTCATTGGATTCGTTCTCCACACTCACTTCGGGCCAGCACGAGCTGGAGATAACACTGAATGGAAGAATGGTGTGATGAACGGATGCGTGGCATCACTCTCTGCGGAATCCTTTTGTTGTGTCTTAGAAGGGGGACGCCAGCCGAGTAGAAACAACAACTTGGGTTTATTGTCAGCCGGCCGTCATACCGGGCCTCTCGCTGGTCAAGCACACCCGTACAACCAGCCCGCAGCGCTTATATACAGATAGAAGGCGGATGAAGGGGGGGCGGTGCCCTAGTATAGACACGTGGCGAAGATCCAGCTATCAATAGGGGCGGCGCTCTAGCATAGGCACGTGGCGATGATACGGCTATTTGTTTATCGAAATACAAACACTACATTCCCCCTTCCCTATACGACGCTCTCATGACCCCAAAGTTAATAGGTACAACAAGAAACAGTATGCTTTCATGCAAAGATAATTGGAACAAGTTAACCGTTCAAAACACTCGGTCGCAAGGTTCGTAGACACCATCACTGCACTGGTGAGTACCGATCCGGGGGACGTCTTTCTCTTGTTGGGTACCGAGTTCGCATTGAGGTTTCGCTGCCTCTGGCAACTGGCGAAGGCCCTGCGTCGTGATCGGGGTCCTCAGAGCCGGGCGGTTCCGTCGATAGTTCGGCCCTGGTGGGAGACGACCTGGCGTCTTCACTAGCTATTGCCGCTGCTTGATCCTGGGGTTGCCCCGCACACGGTTCATCAGTACCGGTCGGTGATCCAGACGGTTGCCAGGGATCCTCACCATGGGTGCCGTAACCGTGGTTGGCAGACGTTGCCTCTGGGTGCGCCTCCCGTGCCCGTATGTGGTCCTGATGCCTCTTCCATTCCATGACTCCACGTGGCGTAGTCACCTGTAACACATAAGACACTGGCCCCGAACGGGATGTCACCGTTGCCTCCAACCATCTTGGACCTTCCCTAGAGTTTTTCACAAACACTCTGTCACCCACGGCGAAGAATCTCTGAAGTTCTCTTCGACTTCGCGTCTGTTGGAACTGCTTTTGTTCTACCACCGAACGGGCACTAGGCTTCAGTAAATCGAGTCGGGTTCTAAGGGGTCTCCCTATCAAAAGTGAAGCTGGAGAGTGCTGGGTGGTTGCATGTGGCGTATTACGGTACGCTAGAAGAAAACTGGCCAGTCTCTCTTCGAGGGACCGGCCTTTGACGTCCTTTCGGAGGGCTTCTTTCACTGTTCGGACGAATCTCTCAGCCAAACCGTTACTTGACGGGTGATATGGAGCGGACCGCACATGTTTTATTCCGTTCATTCTGAGGAATGACTGAAATTCTTCACTGCAAAACTGCGGCCCGTTATCCGACACGATTACCTCTGGCAATCCAAAACGGCTGAAGAGGTCACGCAGCTTACCGATGGTAGCTTCTGCCGAGGTCGAGGGCATCAGGAACACCTCTGGCCATTTTGAATGGGCGTCTACCGCCACCAAAAAATTTCGCTGAAGAAACGGGCCAGCAAAGTCTAGGTGGAGCCGGGCCCATGGCCTTGTAGGCCAAGCCCACGGATGAAGGGGAGCTTGGGTAGGCAGCGCCCGTTGCTGCTGGCAGGCCGCACACGTTTGTACGGTGTACTCCATGTCGGCGTCAATTCCTGGCCACCAGACGTAGCTTCGGGCCACCTCCTTCATCCGCACCACGCCGGGATGGCCGTCGTGCAGCTCGTCCAGGACTGTCTTCTGTAAAGTTGGGGGAACCACAATACGCATTCCCCAAAATAAACATCCTCGGTCCACCGACAGCTCCAGTCTTTTTGAAACAAAAGGCTTCATGCATTCTTCCGTAACGCGCTCAGGCCATTGTTCCGTAACCGAGTGAAGTACCTGTCGTAGGGTCGGGTCTCGTGACGTTTCTCTCGCGATGTCCGAGCTTGTTATTGGAAAAGTTTCCCACCGGAGTGCGTAACAGGAGGTTACTTCGTCTTCGTCTTCCTTTTTGCCACTCTCTGGAAGTGGCAAACGAGACAAGCAGTCTGCTTCTACATTGCTGTCACCTGAACGGTAAACCAGATTGTAACGGTACGCCGACAGCGTAATTGCCCACCGCTGCAAACGAGCTGCGGCAATGCTCGGTATCCCTGTCTTTGGACCGAGAATCGTCTGTAAAGGCTTGTGATCAGTTACCAAGCCGAACTGTCTGCCATAAATGTAGTACATCGGGCTCTTTTATGTGTTCTTCAAGTCAAAGCCATCAGGACGTGTACTACATCAACGCCATTGCCACAGCGACCTGCAAGGCTCGTCACTACGGATACTCCGCTCGGAAAGGTATTCCCCCTTCTGACGTGGCCGGTCTTTTCGGCTTGGTGGCCCCATCGGCTGGACATGCGAAGCGTATGTGTAAAATTCTGCGGTCTGAATCATGGAGGCAGGCCAGACTTTTTAAGGACTGTCTGAGGGCCTGGTGCCACCGGACATCGAGGGACGAATACGTGGCTGAGAGGAAACTTCGAGGGTGCATGAAGGAGGCGACGCAAGTCACCGAGTTTCTGTGGGAACGCCTTCGCGCCTCGTATCCAAAGAAGCAGGAAGTTCCGCGGGATGTCAACGGCAATGTGGTGTTCCTGGGAGGGGCGTCTGCCACGCCAGAGGTCATGAAGATCTTGAACAAGGGACCTAAGTTTGCTACGGAGCCAGCAGTCAAGCCGTCGGAAATGCTCGCCCTTGTACGTCAGATATCCGACAAAACCAATGAGGACAACAGGGACCGATGCCTACAGGACTGCGTCGAGAGGCTGAGGAGCATGGACAGACGGCCAATGCCTAGAATTAAGATGGGGACGGTTGTGTCATTCTTCAGAGAGTCTAAGTTGAGGCTGTTGCTGTCTGATAAAGAAGGGGGTTTTGTGGTGGTACCAGAGGGCATGTTTTTAGAGAGAGCTAGACAAGCGGTGATTAAGAATTTCAGGTGTGTGCCGGGAGTGACGTTGAAGAGGGTAAAGGCGCGCGCTCTACAGCTCTGTGAGGAACTTGGTTTGGATAATCTTCGGAAGTCTGTTTCGGCGGCCAAGGGACTAAGTCTCGAAGTTTTTTTCGCGGCGAAGACACACAAGGATATGATGCCTTTTAGGGCTATCGTCACACAGAGGGATTCCTGGCAATTGCATGTGTCCTCTTACCTCCTGCGCCACCTCTCATCGCTTAGGTTGGACGACCCCTTCGTCCTACGTAATTCTGAAGCTCTCGTTGATTATCTGAGGGAGGATAACCCAGGATCGTGTAGTTTGGTGTCTTTTGACGTAGAGGACATGTACTACTCGATCCCACATTCTGAGTTGATGCGGGCCGTAGATGAATGTATTGAGTCTAGTGGGTCCATTGCGTTTATGAGCGCCTGTGGGATTTCGGGTGACTCCTTTTTGGAGCTACTGCGTTTTTACCTAGAGTCCACCTATGTTGCCTTTGAGGATAACACCTTCTTGCAGAAGAGCGGAGTGTGTATAGGATCGAACGTAGCACCAATTCTTAGTGACATTTACCTCGCGAAGTGTGATCGGGCCATTCATGGGAGGGTGGGTGATTGTGTTCGGAAAGTGTTCCGATACGTTGATGATTACCTCGTGGTGCTTGGTCTCAACCCGAACGGTGATCGTGATGGCGCTGTCTCTGATGTTTTAGACATTTTCAGGGATTGTTCCCCAGGTTTGAGGTTTAAGGTTGAAAATCCCACGGACGGAGCGTTGCAATTTTTGGACCTGAGTCTTCGCTTGGAGACACGCCATGTATGTTGGTCCTATGAACCTCGGTCGAGGAAGGGACTTTTGCCGTTTGATTCCGCCCACTCCAAACTGGTGAAGCGGGCTATAGCGGTGTCATGTATGCGAGCAGCCTTGACTAAGTCCTGTTACCACAGGTGCGAGAGTAGTCTCCAAGCGCAGCTTGTCAGGCTGATCTCAGCAGGCTTCCTTCTGGGGGTCTTAGTGGGCATTGCTGAGTTCTTGCTAAAAAGTTCAGGGGTCCAGCTGGCCCAGAAGTACGACAAAAACCAGCGTCGAGACCAGTTGTTGTGCCGTATCTTCATGCCCTGTCCCATAATGTCAAGCGCGTCGCCAGTAAGTTTGATGTGCCTGTTGTTTTCTCTGCGCCACGTAAGCTGTCCCGACTGTGCACCTCTGTCAATAGAGTCGGTCCCCCTCGAGTGGCCTGTGATGTCAACCACCGCACCCATTATGTCACGTGTGCCACGGGGGTGGTCTACCAGATTCCGCTCTCGTGCGGCAGAGTCTACATAGGACAGACGGGGAGGTGCATAAATGTTAGGGCGAGGGAACATTCCCTTTCCCTTCGTTCCTCCCCCTCTGGCCACCTCGCAATTCATTGTAGCCGGTGCGGCTGTGAGCCACGCTTCCATGACATCACAATTCTAGCCCGCCATAGAAACAAAACCGTGAGGGAAATTGATGAGGCATTTTTTATATCAGTGAAAGGAGAGGAAGAGTGTGTCAGTGCCCCGTCCTTAGCACTGAGGGGTGACGAAGTTAAATTCATCTTGAACTGTGGCAAGTTCGTTTGATAGCAGATAAGCGTGTGAGTGGATCGATTGTGACGGGCCGTTTATGTGTTTTCTTCCTGTTTATTTCGTGTCCTGTGCACTAATAAACTTTCAGTTGCTAGTCAGCGCCGTGTCTGTCGTTACCTCTTCTTCTGTCCCTCGTCTATTTTTGCGCTGTTTCCTTTTCATGATGTATAACCAACTCGCCCAACTTCATGCGTTGTTGTTGTATGGAACTTCTTGATACCGAAAATTAAGGCTAGCGCTTCTCGCTCCAACTGGCTGTAGTTCCGTTCACTTGGTGATAGCGTGCGCGATGCAAAGACAATCGGCCGTCTGGACCCATCTTTTTCCACTTTTGCTAAGACGGCACCCAACCCATACGATGAAGCATCACACACTACCTCGAGCTGGGCTTCCGGATCATAATGTGCTAACACCGGCGCTTTTACAAGCAACTCTTTCACTTTCTTAAACGCCAGATCGCACTGTTCACTCCAATCCCACGGCGCATTCTTGCAGAGCAGCTGATTCAGTGGGAATAGCACTGTTGATAACTCCGGCAGAAATTTTCCGTAGTATGTTACCATGCCCGTAAACGCTCTCAGCTGCTTTTTATTGATTGGGACGGGGGCTTCTAGCACGGCCTTCACCTTCTCTGGCGTTGCTGATATTCCACGCTTACTGATCACGTGACCCAGAAACTGCAATTCCGGTTTCAAAAATTCACACTTTTCTGTCTTAATTCTCACTCCCCTTTCCTGCAGCCGGCTGAGTAGCGAATCTAGATTCTCAAGGTGTTCCCTTTCGTTCTGCCCCATGACCAGAATATCATCTAGGTAGCATATTACCCCTTTCAGTCCCTTTAACATGTTGTCCATCACCTTTTGAAAAATCGCCGGTGCCGACGCAACCCCGAATGCTAGACGATTTACTGCGAACAGTCCTTTGTGCGTATTGAGGGTTAGGTGCTCGCGGGAATCCTTGTCCATTACCACTTGCTGGTATGCTCTACTCAAGTCGATCTTGGAGAACACTTGTCCTCCCGAGAGAGTGGCAAAGATCTCTTCAATCTTGGGTAAGGGATAGTTGTCAATGATTAAGCAGGGGTTCAACGATGCTTTATAATCCCCACAGATGCGTACGCTGCCATCCCTCTTTACCACCGGTACAATTGGTGAGGCAGAACGACTGCTCGAAATGGGCTCAATCACGCCCAGATCAACCAGCTTTTCCAATTCTTTCTCCACTGCGTCTTTCAGCGCGAACGGAATACTTCTAGCTTTACAAAACTTTGGGTGTAGTTCAGGATTGAGAGATAGGTGAGCTTGCTCACCTCGAATTTCGCCGAGTTCATCGTTGAACAACTGGCGATGTCGGTCCAAGACTTGTCCCAAGGCCCGGTGGTCTTCTGCATCCACGTGGTTGAGGCTCGTCCAGTTGAGCCGGAGCTGATATAGCCAGTCTCTTCCTATGAGAGTCGGGCCATCCTGGTAGAGCACGTGCAGAGGCAGCTGGCAAGACTGGTGCTGATACTCCACGGTTACTGTCGCGACCCCTTTGGGCGCACGCACTCCCCTGTGTACGTACGAAGTAACACCGAAACCGGTCGTAACTTCATCTGCGGAAAACACGACCGAAACAGCCGGTGCGGCATCACCGATACCGCTGCTCCAGTGTCCAGTTCCATTTTAAGCGGCACTCCCTGAACACACATCGTAAAGTAAATTGGTCCAAAACGCGGTTTCTCTAGCGTTGTCTGAAGCAGTGGCTCGACGTCCTCCTCGGTTTCGAACACACCAAAGTTTTGTCTCCGGGAATCTTTTTGCTGTGTGTCTTGTCGGGACGCCCTCGGAGGGTGGGAACTAGACGTCGGTTGAGAGTTGCACACTTTCTGAATATGCCCCACGCGGTGGCATCTAAAACACGTCGCTGTTCGGAATCGACAAGCACGGTTGTGATGACGCACGCCGCATCGCGTGCACACCGAACCTTCTCGCGCCCGGCCTCCCTCTTCCGACAACTTGTGAAAATCCTCCTGGGCTGCCCTACTAGGCCGGCACTCTGTCACGTTCTTGGATGCCGCCTCTACGGATAATGCAATCTCTACCGCCTTTCTGAACGTCAGCGACGCATCCTCAACAAAAAGCCTCTTCTGGATTTCAGTCCGTGCCAACCCACATACGAATCTGTCTCTCAGCGTTTCTTCTAGGTTCGCACCAAAGTTGCATGTTTCTGCCGATTGCTTGAGGCCCGCCACGAACTCCGCGATGCTCTCGCTGTCTTGTTGCGCTTTCCGGTGAAACTTGGCTCTTTCCGCGATAACTGACGGCCTGGGCGAAAGATGCTCCCGTAATGCTTTCTGTAGCTCTACCAAAGGCTGACTAGCCGGCGTGCTTGGGGCGGTCAAACTCTTCAACAACTTGTACGTTTTCGGACCCACGATACTCAAAAAGGCGTCTACTTTGTTGGCGTCTGGAATCTTATTAACTCGCAGGAACGCGTTAATCCTTTCTTCGTATGTCTCCCAATCTGACTGAGATTCATCGAAAGGTTCCACTTGCCCAATCGTGGCCATCCTGGATGCTTCCGTGTCGATACTCCAGGGCCCCTCTTGCACGCTTGGTTGAGTCTCCGTCTTAACGGTCCCCGTGGAATTGCTCATCAGGCTGCGTGGATCCCATCCTCGTCGCCAAGAAGTTGTTGTGTCTTAGAAGGGGGACGCCAGCCGAGTAGAAACAACAACTTGGGTTTATTGTCAGCCGGCCGTCATACCGGGCCTCTCGCTGGTCAAGCACACACGTACAACCAGCCCGCAGCGCTTATATACAGATAGAAGGCGGATGAAGGGGGCGGTGCCCTAGTATAGACGCGTGGCGAAGATCCAGCTATCAATAGGGGCGGCGCTCTAGCATAGGCACGTGGCGATGATACGGCTATTTGTTTATCGAAATACAAACACTACACCTTTCGTGTTTGTCACTTACGAGCAAAATGCGAGAGAGCGTCGATCTCTCACGTGCACCAACAAAATCCCTCCCCCCCTTTTTTTTTGCGGAGGTTCACTAAAATAATTTCAGAGCACTTACCGAACATCTTTGCTCCAACCGCATACACCAAGCTTCATCTCGAAAGTGCTTGCTGCACACTATTGAGCTCTTCGAATTTAGTTTGCCGATTCTCAGTTTTACAAGCCGCTCCGTGCGCAGCTGCTTCTCCTTGGGGTAGATGTGGACGCTGATCATTGGGTCGTTTGCGTGACTGCAGCATTGCGGCACCGAACAGTACTTTGCCATTGCTCCCTGAGCTCGACAGCTGCCCAAGCCGGTCCACGCGTGAACTGATCAGGCTTCAAGCACAGAAAAAAATACGAAGGTACCGAGCGAACGCTTTTCGAAGACCCCGACCAATGCAAGGCGGAATAGCTGGCCTTATCACGTGATTCCCCAACCTACGTCAACGTCGAGCGATCGCAGCGCTCCAATCGGTCCCGCTCCGGGGCAATATTATTCGTTACATATTCATCCAAAAACCTAGAAAAAAAGATGCCCTTCAATTTTTTTCCTGTTTCTAGGCGCCAAGCTATGTGAAATGCTAGAGTTTTTTGGCATTTTTCTTTGTGATTTTTCTAGTGAGTAGTTAGGTGAAACCTTAAGAAAAATAAAGTAATTATATTCAGTTTCTGCATGGACATAATGTTTTTTGAAATATAACGCTATGCATACCTGTAACGTCAAAGCAAAAAGACGTGTTAATTTAAAAATAAAAAAGTTACGCAAAAGTAACGTACGTTATCTTTTGTCGGAAACGGTGACGGTAAGGCGTTTCTTTAATTCTGACGTGACTTCGGGTCGATAACGCGTTCCTTTCATTTGCAAGTCACAAGTAACGTATTTCGTTAGTTTTTTCGGTAGCGCCTACAACAGTGTTCCTACTTGTCCTTGTTGAGACAAACAAATTCGGCAGTGCCTGCTTGAGGAGCTACAGTATGTGCCCAGAAGCACCACAATGGCCAATGATGTGACGTAAATACAAAGAAATTCGTCGCTAGTTTTTTTAGGTGGCAGGAGTCGGCCAGAGTATGGCGACATTGTTACCCATTGTAAATGAAGAAGTTAGCCAGTGCAGTATGACTGCTAACCTGGGGTTCTTTAGTAATGGTGCGTGAGCGCACGCCGGTATACGATGCTCATCCAGATCGAAACGGGCAGGAGTGCGGATTGAACCCAAGATCACTGGGTTCTGCAGTGCGAGCTTTCGTTCCACGTGCTCCGAGCTGCGGCAAGTTACTCGGCCGACGTAAAGACAAAATTAGTCATTTGTCCCGTGAGCGGGACTCTGTCCGAACATGGTGACAGTGACGTAAATATGTTGTCGCCAAAAGACAGGGATAGAGGGAAGAAAACGACAGCACAAAGCGCCTTGCTGTCGCCGTCCTTACTCTGTCCCTGTACTTTGACGCTTTTAGTGCGTAATGAACAAACTTGTTTAAATCACCGGTCTCTTCAAATACAATTTATGTATAATCTAAACACCGATCAAGATGAGACTTCAATATTTATTACTTTACCAAACATTACTACGTCTCCAGATGTGGCCTAAAAACCAAGCGTTCCATGGTAAGACTACCCTCAGGCCTCAAAAACATCTAATAAGCACACAAGAAAGCAGTTCTTGTTTAAATAATAGAAGCGCGACTCTTTAATACAAATTTCTGAACGGAAAACGAGAACTCCTATAAACGAGAACTCCTATTATAGTCTGGTAAAGAACATAGGGTAGTTCATTATATCACTTCCTGCATGTCTTTAGGCTTCTATACAAGGGAAACTATTTTCCTGCGTCGTTACGATATCTTAGAATATATAACAAACGATACTAATACGATATATTTGAATGTAAAAGGTTTTATGAAACTGACTTTTATTTCAATACTCATTCTATTCTTACAACACTGTGCCGTGATATGCTTACAACCCCTGTAACATGCGATCTAGTGTGAGAAATGCTTCTTTATATCAATAATTTCAAATTTTTCACACCGCGTGTTAGTCATTGAACGTCATAATTATATAAACTACAGTTGCCGACGTTGTATATTTTACGTAATTTTTAATTCACCAAAACATCTCCTTTAGAAAAGAACGGCTTACCCATCTCCGGTTCCTGCTTGTTTGGCACCGCAACTAAAAAAGATAGCATAAATGTATCAGCGGGAACATCATGGGCACATAAGCATCAATAGCTATATAAAGGATTCTACAATATATCATCACCGATAAGTTATTGCTGTAGCATTCTTCACAAAACGTGAAACTTCTCATACGTTTGGTGGAGCATCTTAAAGAGCTAAAGCTGATGAAAAGACAATGATACAAAAACTGAGAAATAATAAAAGTGTGCACATGAATCTATAAATTGCAAATGTTTTGATTTAATTGGTCTCCTGAGTGTGTTTTTTCGAATTGCTACAAATATGTTGAAGTGAAATCAAGATTAATCCAACGTATGGATGACGACAGGATTAAGGTCGAGTTTTGCTGCCAATCTCACTATTAGCATCGGAGACTCGGTTGATTAGTTTGTCTCATTTTGGAACTGAGAATATCCTTGTTAAGGGAGAGGTGTATCGGACATAAGGGTGTCGGATTATCAGACAGCTGTTTTGAAACTAACACTTGAATTTTTCGCCAATGTATTCGATGATAAAATAATCGCCTGAATTGTCCAAGCGTTTTAGTCAAAGAAATAGCATAATCTCACACAGAAAAATGTTTTTTGAAATGTTTCTTTTTACTTAGCTATACTGTTAAAGAATAGAATCGTTTGCCATTACTCATCCTTACCCAGTCATCGAATCCTGCGTGTATTACAGCACTCATTCGATAGCATAGAAGAACGTGTTGACAATTTAAGCATCCTTTATTAATGACTGCGCACTCTACCCCGTTCACCCCGTTGGTGAACCTCGCCTTATCACCCACGCGCTTCTGTGGGAGCGGGGTGAGGTCGGTGAGGTGACGGAAAGAAGGCGGTTGGTTCGTCTCATGAGCGCATAGCAAGGAACGGATTCCAAAGGGGGCTCGGACGTCCTGACCCCTTGAATTCTTCATGTGTAAAAACCGCCCTCTGGAAATACCTACTCCTGCACTTGGGTGTAGCTTCCACTGCATTGTCAGTTTAGAGGTGAACCGAGTGTGTAGTGTATATATATATATATATACAAAGCAAAACACCGTTTTTTATGGGGGGGGGGGGCATTTTACACGTGACCTGACACGTGACGCGACTCGGGTGTGGAAAGCGAAAACAACTCTGTAACCGATTTTGGGTACCAGTCTTGAAGAAGGCTTGTCTCAAGCCGAAACGTCGACTCACTAAATGCTTTAAAACTCCGACAACGTTTCGAAGTGCGACTTCATTACTTTATAGTCTTCGGCATCCTACGCTATATTTTCTTTAACTATATATATATATATATATATATATATATATATATATATATATATATATATATATATCTTTGCCGATTTATAGCAGTGAAACCAAGAATAGGAGGCAGCTTCCAAGCTGCCTCCTATCCTTGGTTTCACCATAACTCGGCAAAGAGGAAATGCTAGAACCCCTCGAGCCAATAGGAGTGACAGAGCGCGGGACAGCCCTCCTTTAGAGAAGAGCACTTTGACGATGTGTTGCCACTTGCCTCGGCTCCGATGCGCTGATTTGGCCCGATCAGAGCATCGGAGCCTTCGCCGTTTTCCAAGTTATGCTAAAACGGTGTCCTTTCTAGGTAGATAGCCGTCCATACAGGCACCCTGAAAAACGGTGACCGAGTTCCACCCCTAAACAAATCGCCACCACGGCCATTGTTTTAGCTACCCCAACTAGCCATATTTTCTGAATCACCAGCCTTTACCCTTTCCGGCATGCTATGTGACTATGGCGAAATTCAAAATTAGGTGAAATCGGCAAGTGAAAATGATGCCAAAACCAACATTCAAATTTATGATTAAAATGCAATTAAACGCAAAGGTGCAAGCGAGCTGGACAAGAATGACGAAATTAATCCATGGAGAAAGGAAACAAGAAGGACAAAGGTTGGAGATTCGTGTTTGTCCTTTGTCCCTTTTGTTCTCCTTCTCCGGGGATTTTTTTCGTCATCCAAATCTACCCGCGCTTTTCAGTGCCGGGACGTCAGTGGAAGGCAGGTTTGCAAGTTGCAAGTCGAACGGGCAGTCGAAAAATGAAATATGCCGAGCATTTTCTTGTGCTGCTGCGCGGGGTGCTGGAGCGAGCTTCCAAAGCATTCATTGGGCACCATGAAACTGCTTGTACTCAGCTGGGAAAAAAGTCTACAGACCAAAGAGTGAACCCCTGCCTTCCGCGACGTCACTTTTTCATTGTTGCCAGTAGAGCTTTTCACTTTGGAAAACGCTGTAAGAAGTAAATTCAGTAACTTCGCGAAAAAAAAAACCTATTTTGCCCAATATTTAGGTTACTATTTCAGCGATGTTTGTTGGTGTACTCGTGAAGGCGAGCGGGTTGAACATGAATACATAAAATTGAAAGAATAAAACACGGAGGAAAAATTGAAAGAAAGTGGTTGTCCTGTGCTTGTCCTCCGTGTTTTATTCTTTCAATTTTATGTATTCATGTTCAACCCGCTCGCCTTCACGAGTACTTCAATATGAAAGAAAGTGGTTGTCCTGTGCTTGTCCTCCGTGTTTGATTCTTTCAATTTTATGTATTGTTGTGTGTTAAGCATATTTTCAGGTAAACCGGGGACTTCGAAGGAAAGGCCAGAGTTAAGCCCAGACAAGTGTTTTGCTGAATCCATGTGAATTATGGTGCCAGCAGCGCGTCTCCAACAGGTGTGTTTACTGCGTCTTCAAGTGTGGTTCGTCGATTTCTGCCGACTGAAGTTATAAAAGTGACATGCTATTGCCTGCCGCGATCCTAGTCGTGGCACAGCACCCGAGGATGATGTGGGTCTGTTCTGCTGGAAGTCGCTTTGCGCTCAAACAGTCGAGAGCCACATATAGAAGGAGAGTCTGGACATCTATTGTCCTCGGTGACCTCTGGCCGTAGCTTCGATCCTCCCAGACTCCTCCCATAGAACTGACGTAAGGCCTAGCAACCGCCTAGCAACGAAGAACGCCGGGGAACGGCGCGGGCCTGTCCACCCATTAGGCCCGCTTCAGACGGAGCAGTTTCACCCAGCAACTTGACGGCGCAACACCAGCAACACGGGCCGCCCGCGTTCACACGCAGCAACCGCATTGCTACGACTTGCCATCATCATCACGAAAATTTATTTGTCTGGCACTATTTAGACGCACAGCTACGCGCTAAAAACGTGTTTTTATATCTTTGAATGGCATTGGGAATACTAACTCATCTTTCTGAAAAGGTTTATTTCCAAAATCGATTCATTTCAAACCAGAACCAAGTCTTTAGCTGTCATCATCACCACCACAGGGGTGTCACGTGAAAATATCGCGTCCCTGGTTGGCTGCTGCCGCTTCAAACGTCTCCGAGTTGTTCGAGTTGCTCGTCCGTTTCGAGCCGGACCCGATCTGAACAATTCGTGTCGATCTAGGGAAAGCTAAGGAACAACCCGCCAGCAACCTCGAAATTGCTGAGAAAGTTGCTCCGTCTGAAGCGGGCCTTACCGATCCCAGGCCAACGCGCTCTTGTAGGGCCAGATGGTATCCTGCCTACGTACGAACCCTTATATTTAGGTTTTCTGCTGAGAAAACGGCCCATTGTTGCGCGGTTGGATGTTCCTATCAACACTGTCACGGTTTGTGTTTTTTTTCTCCCTATGATTCTAGAAGAGAGAAAAAAGAAAACGTCGCTAAATACGGTCGAATAAACTCTAGCGCGACAATTCTGGACGCTCGCGGAAGGCCGGATCCCGTCTGTGTGAGGTAAGACCTTGAAACTTTTTATAAAATGAAGTTTTTGTTGCATTAGCGACGAAAACTAGCGACCTTGATACACAAAGCTCACATGTAATCTGTAATGCGAATACTGACAGCACGAGACAGGGACATCCCATATGTGAAAAGTTTTTGCTTTCTTCTCCAAACCGCGAAGTGAATGAATTTATTATTTGATGCTTTGTAAGAAATATTATTTTTTTTTGTATGAAAAAGCTAGTTTTGTTGTCTTTCTAATTTCTATTAATTTTTATGCAATGACACGACGATCGGTGCTGGGATCTCAGCACCGTTAGGAACGGCAAATCCATTGAGTTAAATCTATTAATGCGAGCAAGCTTATAATTTGCGAAGAGCCGCCTGACGCTGAGTTGCTCGGTGTTTATTTCGTAACCTTCCGTTATGAAATGGAAGGCTCTAACGTTATGACAAACGTTATTGCCGGAGCCGTTTTTAATGCCAAAAAATTCACACAACCTTCATTTAATTTATTTATTTATTTGTAACCTTCCGGCTTCCTAGATGTCCGGAGAAAAAGATCGCTGTTTCACTGCTGAAAACGTTCGATGGAGGCACGCAATAAGCATGCACGGTGTGGCCATCCCATATCAGGATTAGCGATCGCCTCGATCCAGCCATCTCGTTTGACACGATGACGCATAGTCAAAAGGAAATGCAATTAGGAAGAAACGAAACTCTGGGAAACTCTCGGACGAAGGGCTTTAGCTCACTTTACGATCTTACAAATAATTTTCTTCGAAAACACGGGCAACGATGGCATTCTCTACGCTCGCTTATCAGAACACTCTACAGAAAGCCCCTTAGCTGGGAATTAGTAGTTGTTATCCTTGTGAACTGATAGAATAGCAAGATACGTCAATTAGAACCGAAAATTGAGAAATTTACGGGAGTGTAATTTGCGTGACGCGCCGAACGTCCGCGAAGCCTATGAACGGGCTGGTGACGTAGCGCGTACGGAGGGAGAATAAACGAGGTAACCCTGAACTAACCTAATATGGCTCCTGAATAAACACGACCCAGCCCAAACACTGCTAGCGGATGACTTCAAACACAATTATACAGCCGTGCGTTGGAGGAAATCGAGAGCCAAGCACAAACGGTTGGGCCTGAAGATGGCGGAATGGGCGTGTCCATAGCGTTCGCGTGGCGTGTCAGTGACGTAGTTGACGAGCTGTCAACGAGGCCCCGCTAGCTGGCCAAACTCTCCCTTATATAGGGCTCTGAAACAGTCGACGGAAACCAACGTTACTAAAAACCCTCAGTTGGGAAACTCAGCCTTGAAACCTGGGCCGCTGGCGTCCACCGAGACCGAGCTAAATACGATAACAGCGCCACCCTTTAGCGACGAGTTGGAACATGAAAGTTGCTTTACATTTGTACTGCGAAATGGCGCCACCGACCCTTGCCCGACTCGACGTGCAGCCGTGCAGTTCCCAGAGTGGACGCTGCGGGAGAAATGGTGGCGTTGCGATCGCCATTAGATCGGCTGAGGCACTTTTTTAAAGCAGGCTCTATGGCAGTTTCCCAACTGAGTGGTTCTAGTAACGTTGACGGAAACCGAAGCAGGCGCGAATTGGGGCGCCTTGACAACAGCGACCCCTGTGTTCGCTCGCCTTTTCGCCAGTATTTTCTCGACCAATGGCCAGGATTCTGAGGTGCCACTTCAGGCCCGTGCATGGGTGGACAGGATAGTCAAAGAGGCGGCACCGTAGTGCGAATCAATTTATGAAGACGAGACGCTGTGGTAACGATAGCAAGCGCCAATTCAAGATGAACGCCGACAAAGGAACCGCGGCGGAGAAAATGCTGCGCTCTGTTGACAGTTTCTCCCCAGAATTTACTTCAGCCACTAGGGGCATTTTATATTTTCACGTTGTCCATCGTTCGAGGTTGTCACATTTTCGGGGTTTTCATCCCGATCATGTACTGGACACCGCCCTAGCGTTCGGCGTACACTGGGCCCACGCTTCGCCCTGGAAGCAATGGTGAAAACATGGCGACGTCCAACGATGCTTGCTGGGGCTCTGTAGAGTCTGTTGTAAGGAGTTGGCAAAATTGCGAGTGAAAAGAAAATTTTGAAATAGGGTAAAGGGGACGTTTTAATAAATCTAAAGAGTATTCGACTCCATCGGTCAATGATTTGTGATATATTTATTTATTTACTAAAACTGCACAACTCGTGAAGACTGTAGTAGTAGACGTACAATCATGAAGAACCACTAAAAAGTGCCATCACACACACATTTCGAACGCCGCACGCGTCATAGCTGAGAGATTTCCGGTAGCAAAAATGTTTGTCGTAAATCTCAATGCTTTTGCGTAAAAACCTTGTTCAGATATTAAACGCTTTACGACTCATTGTTTCCAATGCAGTAAAGGAGAAATGTACTGTAGAAGAACTTGTTGTTGGGCTAGTTGGTGTTGACTGCATTGAACCATGGTTAAAAGCGCTAAAAAAGACGTACACAAGATAGAAGACAAACACGGGTGCTACTCACAGCTGTATTGGGAAAGGAAGATGGAAGTACATATATATAGTATATCTGATACACTTATCGTCACCCAGGCTACACATACGTGAGATACAAGGGCATAAACCCGTTTACATATATTTATCGAAAAAAACGAATCTCAGCATTATACAATGCTAATGACGTGTCTCTGACGCACTGGGGTCCCCTCTTCTTGATAAAATATGCCTCTTGCAGTCCGCTTGCTTTTTGAATTCTGCTTCTACCGAGAATCTTGGTATCGCCGAGGCGTGACTCGCATTCGCAGGCCCTACAGTGCGCGGGCAAATGTGCCCCGTCATTTGTCTTTAAATTCTGTGCGTGCTCTCTTAAACGGTCCTTCGTGCATCTTCCCGTTTGTCCAACGTAAGATTTTCCACACGTTAGGGATATTTCATACACGACCCCTGTGACGCATTCGATGCACGGCCTGGCGTGCTTTGTGCCACATCCTCGCTCGTTTCTGCTTTCTTTAGCAATTCGAGGGCCAAGTTGGCCGAGTTTCTTTGGCGCTGAAAACACGAGAGGTACTCCGTACCTGTTCGCAACCTTCTTGAGGTTGTGCGCCATTTTGTGTACATATGGTACAACCTCTGGCCTCATCTTGCTCAGTGCCGACTGCGTCGCTTTCCTGGTTGACGAGTGTGGCAGAGGCCACCCTACAGAAAATTTTTTACTAAATTTAGCGGGAAATTTATTCATCATGCACCGCGCGGTTACGCCGACGCCGACACCGACGCCGACGGCGACGGCGACTGCAACGCCGACACCGCTCAAGCCAGAAATGGGCGCCTAAGAGCTGCGCTCTAAAACGTTTTCACCACCTCTTGTGCGAGAAAAAATCGGACGCCAACCTTTTGACAAACATACTGGGCAACGGCTCTATCTTATATTATTGAAGCCCAAGACCTGCTCCCTAAACTACAACCAGACACGAATAGCAGTGTGTTAAATGTCATGTCTAAACCCAGACTTGAACTTTGTTTAGATGATTCACTTCTTGTTTTCAACAGATCGGCCGTGTGATTGGAAGGCCGAGAGTATAGCCAGAGCAGGATGCGGCGGCTTCTGCTGTCCGAAGCGGATGATTAAACAAACTTACTAAAGCAGTTAAAAAAAAAATCAAGCAGTTGTAAACAGCGAGTGTGACTGTGCCAAATGTCTATTAGTGCTGGAATGTGCACTATTTTTCTCGATATGATTAGCGCTACTCTTTAGACGAAGGTCGTAGTGGTCTGCGGTTTTCTTGAAGCTGTTCCAACTGGAGGGTACTCAACTTTCAGCACGCCACTGTAAAGTATTCCGAGCATATGCGAGAATGTTTTATATCAAACTGGTTCTCTCGGAACACAGTTGCGCGCAAAAGCACCTTGACGTGGCTCGCCTCCACTTCTGCCGGGGAGTGCTATCCCCCCCTCCCCCCTTCCCCCTCTCTCCAGGAAAACAAGGGTAAAAGAAGAAGCCTTTTCCTGCACTGTTCGTGTTCGTTCGGCACCGGCGTAGCACAGATTGCCACCCATTACAGAAGAACTTTCTACCTTGAAGCTGAGAAAAAATGATCTCGATTGCTGGCGACTAGGTCGCTCGTCCGTCTTCCCGCCGCTGATGTACACGGATAAGGAAAAGTAGGAATTTTTCATTGTTGCCAATAGAGAGTCGCCTCCTGAAACTTTCGCGGGCGGCGTAATTGGAAAATTCAAGAACTTCATGGAAACATTTGTTTTAATAAAATATTTTGACTATCAGTCGAGAAAGGGTTATTGATGCGATCTGCCAATTTCCAGCCAAACCGAAGACTAAAAACATCGGCGAAATTTTGGTAGTGAACAATTTGCCTCAAAATTTGTTCAACTCGTCGATAAACTCAGTTGAATTAGTAACCGAAAATTAAAAGTTAGAATAACTTTTTTTTTGCAAAGTTATCGAAATTTTACAGTTTGGTTTGAGAGACTGAGAGGCTCTACTCATTACACTGAAAAGCTGACGTCAGATATTTTAATAGGGGGCAATATAGAAAAATGGAAAAAGCTCACGCAAAAAAAAAATGCTCCAGATACGCTGTCTTGACTGGCAGGCTCAACGTAGGATTCCATGTTTTCGGAGTTCATGTTTCATTGAATTCGTAGGGTGTTTTTTTAGTTTAGTTTTCACTAAATATTTCTGGCTTATCGGTGTTTATTTTTTAGATTTCCAATTCACCGAAATTCGGAGTTTAATATTACTGTTTTCACATTTTAAAAATTAAATATAAAGATATAATTTATCCGGACAGAATTGTATATTAAATTTGTACTGAACTCACCTGTATCCAATTATATGTCTGCAGCTGCATTTTGGCATTGGCGCCCTTCCCTTGCAATACAATACCAACTGGCCAACGACAAATCTTGCAAAGAAGACATGCTTCAATTAACGTCAATCTTTCGAAATAACTAAACACCGGGACGTATAGTTGCTAGAAAGCTCCTGCTGCACCCCCCCTCCCCTCCCCCTATCAAATATGCAGGTTCATAGCTTTCGCTCTTATAAGAGCAGAACCCCTTCTCCCTCGGAGAAGTACAAATAGTATGCTCCAAATTAAAAACCGAAACAAAGGCTTTTGTTGTGGTCCATAAATATAATGACCAGTTGTTCTGAACGAATCTTGATGACATAAACGGTAAACTCTGTTTTGCCAATTGTAAGATTTCAAAGAAAACTGGAGTGGTCTCTCCTGAAGACCACCGACAATGTGCTCTCACGTCAATTATTCGTAAAATATCGTCTTCTTGCTTTTTATGGTTTTTTTGGTTATCTTTCCATCGTGACCTTGAAATTCGTAGTTCTTCGGATGAATCCGAATTGATAAAATTTTTAGCGGCGAGTGTTTTTTTAGTTTTATTTTGGGGGCTTAATCGAAAACACGGGACCCTAGTTATAGAGCCTGGGAGGTGACTGAAATGGAGATGGCAGGCAATTGTGAATGCAGGTTTTTTAATCGCCTTCGTTCGTTTACCGTTTTTTCATTAACTCTCTTGAATTTAGAGATAATAAATGGCATACCGGGAAGAGCAGAGCCTGGGTATTCCGAATATGGGTTTCGTCTGGGTAAATAAAATCCGCCGGAGCTCCCATTTGAAACGTGAGGTTTTGTGTGGCCAAAGTCCGCTCACCGTCCACCAGGTACTCCATCCTGTACTCCTCGGGGGCTCCTCGTTGTCGTGGCACACGTAGAAACCCACGTCTGTCTCTGTGGCGTTCCGCACAACAAGGGCGTGGTCGGAAGTGACGTAGCGGCGGTTAAGGGTGGCTTCGCTGTGCAGGTCCAGGGCCACCTGGCTGAAGGTGCCGTCCAGACCTCTCCGGAACCACCGTCTGCCGGTGATGGAGGCGCCTTCGTCGCTGCCATCGTGCAAGAAAGAAAAGGAGATCGGAGAGGGCAACTTAGCTCACCACCGAATTGGATGAGGGCAAGTTATATTTATTTAAAGACCAAATTTTGATAGTCACTCATTTGCGTCGAAAAAGGTTCAACACATCAATAGACACATTTCACATAGTAACCTAAATTACTAGTCACAGTAATATTTTTCTCGCGAAGTTGTTGGAGCTTTAAATGTGGTCTGAGGGGCTAAGAGGTTCTACTGGCAACATTGAATACGTCACGTAAGATATTTAGCGAGCTTAGTGAGAAGCGAGAGGTGCGGATGGAGCTTGAGAGACAGGTGGAAGAGCTCAAGGAGGGGGTATTGTGGAAGGCTGAGATGAGGCAGCGTAAGAGGGAGTGCGAGGCTGGTTTGGAGCAGCTGAGGGAGGCGACAGCGAACGTATTGGGAAGGGCTGTCTCAAGGGAAGGAAGCTCTAGGTGAACAGGTGGAAGTCAGCGGGATGGAAGTGGCTCCTCGACCCTACAGTGCCGTAGTGGCGCAGGTTATCAGCGGGGCAGTAAAAGACGCGGTGATAAATCGAACAAAAAAGAGTAAAGCATTGCAGATAGCTGGAAGGAGTTAGCCGCAGGGCAGGGAAGGAGGGAAAGGGAGCGAAGGCAGGCAGCCGGAGGTTAAGAGGGTACTGGTGGTAGGAGACTCGAGAGTGACAAGTGTTAAAGGGGGTCTATTGACCAGCGTGAAGGGGGCGGGAGGGTAAACGCAGTGGCTCAGTCAGGAAGGTGCGTCGTAGACGCTATGGCGAAAGGGAAGAAAGAGCTCTGGGGTAACATGGAGAGAGAGAACGCAGTAGTAGTGCATGCGGGACTCAATCATGCGTTGAAGGGAAGGAGCCAGAACCTCGGCAGACACATAGAAGTTGGAATACGTAAGCTGGGGGAGGTCTCTGAGAGGGTGCAGGTGCAAATATGCACTATCCCAGAGGTCTGCGGACAGTCTTTTCAGACAGGGCAGCGGGTTGTGGAAGCATAACGGGGTGATTATGGGGATGAGCCAACGACTTTAGTGCGGCGTATTGGAAGTAAACAGGGTGGTGTATGAGGCTCGGTTCGGCCCTTTTGCATGAGGCATCCACTACAGTGGAGTCACAGGTAGCACGATAAGGGATAGGATTGGGCGTCATGTCGCAGATTTTTTGGGGTCCCATGAAGGACACCGGTGTAGATGTGCCAGTACCTTATGTACCAGTACCAGAGTCGGGGGAAGCTCCTGGGTGTGAGTACCGCAAGAGCAGCAAGGAGTGCAGGAGGAAGCCCCGTAGAAATAAGAGAAAGAATCGGCTCAGTATAGGCTTCATAAACATGCAGGGAGGAATAAACAGAATAAAGTGGGAGGAGATGGGTGAACAATTGGAATCTGAAAATTTCACAGTGTATGTGGTAGCGGAAACTCACATTAAAGAGGAAGAGGAACCACCGCACACGCCAGGCCACTCCTGGATGGGATGCAACCGGAGGGGAGGTGAACGCAACGGCGAAGGTCTAGGCATGTGAGTTAAAGGACAGGACTGGGAACGAGAGAAGGAAAGCTGCAGAGAACACTTTTGGCTGAAAGCTAGGGTAACAGGTCTGAACACACTTCTGGGGTTTGCTTAACCGAAAACAGGAAAGGGCTCAAGGGAGGACAATAGAGAACACTTTACTTGTACATCGAGGGACATCAAAGAAATCGGCCTTAATCACAAAATCTTTATCATAGGAGACATGAATGCCCTCTTAGAAGAGTTTGACGGATGCAGATACAACCGGAAAGTTGTTAGAAGATTTCTGTGATGCCCTGGACCTAGTGTTAGATAATGCGCGAGTAAAATGCGACGGGAAAATATGGTGGGATCGAAACAACTCGCACTCAACAATAGACTACTGCCTTTGGATGTCAGCGACATGGCAGCACTTCAACGAGACGACCCGGAACTGTTAGCACTCATCGAGCACCTAGAGGGACAAGCGAGTATGGTTCCCCGTGCTTTCTTAAGAATCCTGCCTACTTTTTCCGTACGGCGAGGGGTGTTGTACGAAATAATCTCGTCAACAACAACACAGCGTGGCTGTTGGTTGTTCCTTCTAGCCTTCGACAAGAAATCTTCTAAGGATGCCATGACGACCCAACGGCTGGGCACCTTGGCTACAGCAGGACGCTCGCCAGGATTCGAGAAAAGTACTACTAGCCGAGGCTGCCGAAGACCGTTCACCTCTACACTCGATCGTGTCACGAGTGTCAGCGACGCAAGAAACCACCGACGAAGCCGTCAGGATTTCTGCATCCGATTGCTCCCCCATCCACGCTGTTCGAGCAGATCGGAATGGATTTACTTGGCCCTTTTCCGCCGTCAACGTCGGGAAACCGCTGGATAATCGTCGCCACCGATTGTCTCACGCGATACGCCGAAACGAAAGTTCTTCCTTCAGGGACTGCTGTGGAAGTTGCCAAGTTTTTCATCGATTCCATTGTCCTCCGTCACGGCGCTCCCGAAGTTCTGATTGCAGATCGCGGGTCATCATTCATGGCACAGCTGATGCAACGAGATCCCCCGTCTCAGCCACACCAACCACCGACGAACCACAGCGTACCATCTTCAGACTAATGGGCTAACGGAACGCCTAAACAAGACCATCGCCAACATGGTGTCGATGTAGGTCGACGTAGAGCACAAGACGTGGGACGAGGTGCTACCCTACGTGACGTTTGCTTACAACATGGCGGTTCAAGAGACCAGAGGAGTGACACCGTTTCAACTGGTACATGCCGAAAAGTAACGACCATGCTTGACGCGATGCTGCCCCACGAACCAGCTGACGATGGGAGCCAAGACGCCCAGATTCAAGATCAACAACGTACCGACGCTACCCTGTACAGTCTTCGTCGGTTTGACGTTCGCTTCAAGCCCGGAGACCGTGTGTGGGTCTGGACCCCGATACGACGACGCGGTCTAAGCGAGAAACTCCCGAAGCGCCACTTCGGACCCCACAAGGTGCTTCGTCGACTCGGGGATCTGAACTACGAGGTGATGCCCGACGGAACACGGACTTCATCGCGCCGCCCTCCACGACAGGAAGTCGTCCACGTCGTGCGCCTCAAGCCGTACTACAATCGATAGGACTGTGACCTTCGTTTTTGTACTCCGCTGGATAGGACTGTGTTTTACAAGCCTCCGTAGTTTGCCATTATTTTGGTTTGTTTTTCTGATTCATTTCCTGGCAAGTTGCATCGAGACGATGCTCTTTTTAAAGGGGGCAGTAATGCCACGCGCGTCTCCGCCCGAGCGCGTGCGTGGCCGAATGGTTACCGCGCTCGAGTTTCGCGCTGAAGGTCTAGGTTCGATTCCAGTCAGCAGAATGTTCTCTTATTTATTCTTTCAACCTGGCCTTCTCGCAAGTTCAAGAACATCCTCGTCTGATCGAGTCACGAATGTTCTACGCGCCGGAAGTTCTACACTGAATGTTCCAGAAACCCACGAGGGGGTACATAAGGGACTCCGCATGGCGATCGGAGTCAGTCTCGCCCCAGCGCTCGATCATGCTGTTTCGCCGACATCGACGCCTGCGACGCTAACTTTCTTCTCTTTTGTTTTGGGCACAAGCTCGCCCTATTAAGCGTTTAGTTTCTTCAGTTATTCGCCGCTTCATCATTTGTCATTCGTGACAATGTAAACCGAAAAAAAAATGCAAGCCCAAATGCAAGAAGCAAGCTTTGTGAGGTGAGTGCATTTCACTGGTCGTCTCCGCGTCGCTCGCCGCCTCGCAGCCGTCCAGGCGGCTTCGACTGCGCTTGATTACTTTAATTTAATTTAATTGATTTCTCCTTTATTGCTCGATGGGGCGTTACGTAATGGGGGCATGTGCGCAAATATAATACCATACTTTGAAACACACAAGAAATATATAAAGTAGAAACAATACAGTGACAATCTGGGCTGTGGTGGTGACTGACTGGCCTAAAATGGGTGGTTGTGAAATAAGTACTATTTACTCGGGGAGGGAAGTCCAGATGGTTAAAGCCTGTTAAAAAAATGAGGTGGTAAATGCTAGTGTTTTGCCTGTTATACGTTTGATGCAGCGACTGTGATTAAAGCGAGATGATACCTTATCTTGAGGCAAAAGAAGGGTGTCATACGGACTTTTGTTTTTGTTGTAAAATGTATGTATGAGACACATTCGAGAAGTTAGTGTGCGGTCAGGTAGTAACGGTAGCTCTTGGGTTTGTTCAAGTTGTGTTACACTGACGTCGTAGAAATATGCTGATGCAATAAATCGAGCTGCACGATTTTGGATTACTTCAAGGCGATCGGCGAGGTAGGTTTGTAAAGGATACCAGATAGATGAGGCAGATTGTAGCTTGGGGCGGACACATGTTATGTAGGCCAATTTTCTTAGGCGAGAGGGTGTTGATTTTAGGGGGCGTTTTAGGTATTCGAGGGTGCGCGGTGCTTCAGCTATAACAATGTCGGTATGATGAATCCATGAAAGTGAGGGTACCACAATGAACACCGAGGTACTTTTAAAATTATGTGTCGATTACAACTTCGCTTAGAGTCTATGGATAAATAATAGTAGATTTGTTTGCTATGATATAAGTTTGCTTTTCTTGTGGTTAAGAGGCATATGCCGTTATCGCACCAAGCGGCAATCCGTGTTAGGTCACTTTGCAGTATAAGATAATCGGAGACATTTGATACCGGATGGTAAATGACGCAGTTGTCGGCGAACAACCTGAGTTTTGAATTGATTCCCCTCGGAAGGTCGTCTATGTATATAAAAATACAAGTAAGGGAAGTCCTGCGCCTTGGGGAACACGTGAAGTTACGTTTGCAAGGGGTGATTTATGATTATTAGTTACAATGAACTGTACTCCGGAAAGTGCGAAAATCACGCAGATCCAGAAAATTATGGCTCCGGAAGGGCCAAGCACCAAAAATTCGGCGCGAACGATGCTTGGAAGAACGGCTGATCCCGAATAACTTTTGATTTCCGTGCTTTCTATTCAAATTGCTTCGCTGTGTATAAAGCGAAAGAAAAAAAAATCAATGTAAGGAGTAGTTTTGCATTCCAAATTGCAAGCACGAAATTTGGGTTACTCATACCGCAATTTAAGCACACGCTTTTGTGTGAATGGACACTCAGACGGCTGTCATCTGAGTTTTTTGTTGATTACATTGCGGTTTTCCGGCCTTGTGGCGCCAAAAAAACAACAAAAAACATGAATGAAGCCTTGACAGCACGGTCTTGAGATGGGTATGCCATTTGATGCCCTAGTGAAAAATATGCATCTTTCTGCTCAGGAAGTATGAATGAGGCACAAACATCCTTGGTGTTTCCAGTGTATAGAGTCATTGATTTCATATCAAGCCATCCTCGTAGCTCACCGTCGGCTCCATTTGGCTACATTAAGCATTTGCAGAGATCGCTTCGACTGCAAACTGCCTTGAAGTTAATAATCCTCATGGGGGAATAATTGCTCGACTTCCCTACAAGCTCTATTTGGCCAACAAAGCAATTGCCAAG
>JAZHYW010004687.1:0-18879 GCA_037355805.1 Ixodes ricinus
AGGTTTGAAGGTCAGTTTTCACGTGCTCGGTTCGTCCGAGAATCTGGATATGTGCCGTGAAAAGGGAAAAGCAGACACCGTCGGACAACGATTGCTTGGGCGGGAAGCACTTTGGGTTGAATTCACGGATACTTGTGGTCATCAAATTTATTTGTTTTGTTCCAACATGAACGCCAGAAAACCATCAAGTTGTGCGGACCACCTGCGGACTACGTTCAGTGCCGTCTTCAAGTTCAAACGGCCGGCTGATTGTTCGAACTGTCGTCTGCTCTTTCAAACGTTTCTGCTTGTCGTCTGCTCTCTTAGACGACGCCGGTCCGTAGACCAAATGTTGGCCCGGTACTTGCGATAAGAAGTAAGTGCAGGCCTCAAAAGACTTAAATTTGAAGGTTGGTAAGCAGGCTAGATGTAAACAGTAGATACAAGGAGATGTTGATCATTGTTACCGGTGACCATCACCGACTTGTTATGCCTAATTCAGTTGGTCCGATTCTGCTTGCGATTTTCAGTATCGACGTCGACCATCTCAGCTACGGTTCACGCTTTTGCAGCCCGAGCGGCGTCACCGAATGAAAATTCCGAGCGAAATCTCATCATGCGAATCAGGGTTTAGCGTACATTCTGCGGCGTCCACGCGGAATGAATCGCCACATGTCACATTCTTCACGCGAAGTTTTGCGGTGTAACGAGCCTCGGTAATTTTGCTGACGCCGCTCAAGTAGTCAGACATCGCCAGGAAGACGTAGAACCAACAATTCGAACGCGAGAAAAGGGCAGGGGGACTCACACTGACGCCGACAACATCGCATTTCAATGGTGTGTTTATGGGCGACGGCGAGCTTGTTGCCCACACCCCCATCGCGCATGCGCGGCGCCGGTGGCGTCCGCTAGGGGCGCTCCGGAGCGCTCCGGTTTGTTTGTAAACGATGAGTTGGTGTATAGAGGAGGCTGCGACATAATGCCATGTACCCCCCCCCCCCCGCCTCCTTTAGCTTTGTGCTTTATAAAGCTTTATACACCAACGCAGTGTTTAGAAAGAAGACCGCTTTGCCCACACCAGATTCAACTTCGAGAGAAGTGAAGCGTTTGCGCACCGCGCAGTAGCGACAGCAGCGCCTCCGCAATGGCGCTACGTCGGCGAGAGTGGAGTTCGTCTATAGCAAAGACGTGTTCAATGCATGGATTAAGTATAAATAAAAAAAATTGGCATTGTTAACGTATGGTGTGAGGCCGTAATAGTGACGAGCACATTTTGTCACTCTTTGCGAAAATTCTAATTCTAATCGTATAGTATAACTGAAACTAGGCACGTGAACGTCGCTTCGCAAAAAAAAAACGCGTCTATTTTTTTTTTTTGTTTGTAAACACAGAAACGGTGAATATATTTAAAAAAAGGAAGCAAAAGCCGATCATTTTTTATGTCCTGCACCGGATGTTTGTTGTCTGCACACTGATTTGCGAGCTTTCTCCCAGGTGGTCATTGTTCGTATATTTTGTTATAATTATCACATATCTCGATTATCCTCCTCGTTGCTAGCCTCTACTAAACATTCCCAGCGTTTTTTTTTCTTTTGCGTTTAACAACTTATCTGGGGGCGAGGTTGCCATTCAGTGACCAGACGAAAAACAGGCTAGTATAGTAGATTGAAAATACACGGCCACCGTTTATGATTCATTTTTAATATATTACCACATCTGAGCAGAGCTTTAAAAAAAATTAGACAAAACTTTTGGTGAAACGACGTTCGCGTGCCTATGCAGTCTCAGGCATGTACGTTTATCTTCTGGAATTCCAATTTTGCGAAGGCGTGCCGAATGTTCTGGTCCTAATTCCCTCACCGCGTATGCATGTTCCGACAAACATAGGTATATACCTTCTTTCTTTTGTTTCCCCAACAGACACCAGACAAAAGGCTGCGAATATTCATCTGCAACATATTTGATTTTAACACGTAAGTCTTTTGCTTCCTTAAATTTAATGCGAAAGCATTAACTGTCCCATGGAGCGAAGCCGGTGTCTGTAGCAGCGGAACGGCACCTGAATTCCCATTGGCTGCGACGCGTCATATCAGATGCTTCGTTACGGAAGTCGGCGGGGAGCTCAAGGTCAAAGCGGATGCGCCTCGGAAATAATACACAAAGAAAAACACAGAAACGAAGATGCATCGTCACGGAAAGCGTGGAGCCGGCGGGGTTCGCTGCGCTTGCGCAGTGGGGAGCGTGCACGATGTCGCCGCCGGAGCGCCATGTCGCGATAGGAAGGTGTGGCGCTCTGCTTGTAGGAACGCCCTTTTGCATTCATACACGGAAATAATCTAAGTGTCCTCCTGTATTTTTGTTTTTGTTCTTCGGCTTTATTATTGGCTGATATCACGATCAAGTTCGATGCGTAGGGATAGCAAGAGACTTGGAACTCGCCACGCTCTGTGCTTCTCAAGTTGCCATGCGCTGTTGTTATTTTAAAACTCAGATGAACTAAGCTTACCACGGCTTTTTTCCTGTTACTTGTACCTTTCGTGACGTAGAACTATTTGTCTCCTTCAATATACTGATACAGATAAGGCGGTATTGTTAATAATCGCGGAGGCAGAATATTTTCTTCAATCGGTGGGATTATATGGGTACAGTCACTGGCAGGATGACAAAGGCAGAGCGTTTCTTTCGAAAGCCTGGCCTCCAAAAAAGCCCTCATTGCTTTCCGTCATGCTTTGGCTACCCGTGCACGCTCGAGGTTCACGAGGTGCTGAAGTATTATCGAAGGTACAAGGCTCTGGGCTTTTTTTTTTTACCCTTTTTACCAAGAAACTAGTCGTCTATAGCTTTTTCTTTTTTAAAACAAGTTTTTTTTTTCGTATCTATAAAAAACGTAAAAAAAGACAGATTTTTTTTTGCCTTTTTTTGAGGTTTTTGCAGTCGTACCCACCTTTTTGTTTACTCTCGTCTCCAGCGACCTGGTAGATTTATTCGGTATATATTCGCGACAAAAAATTGATACAACATTTCAATGTGCAATTAGTTAAAAAATGGATACGAGACAAAACGACAAACCTGCGTTGAGTTAATCCAATACTTCAGGGTCATCCCAGATCATTCTTACTTCGCAAGTTCATCACAAAAAATATGCGGCGCTGGCGGCAGTGCGCCGCCAGCGCCGCTATTCCACCTCGTGATGCCGCGCCGCTTTCGCCGCTCCAGCTCGGCTCCCGCCGGCTCCTCCCATTGACCAGACTCTCTCTATATACAGCTCTGGCCTCCCGTGGTTTGAAGCGCCATCTATATTTTCGTTTTAAAACTGTGTGTTCCACTGATTACCGTGAAGAGCTAGGTAGACGCTGTGCTTCGAAACATACGTATTCCATAGTTACAATAGCAGCCGTCCCCCAAACACGGTGGTGCGTCGAACGACGGGAGGCAAGCCTTGGGGGCAGAAAGGCGGTACTGCTCGTGCGAGGGCGTCGATGGGCGGTTTGGTAACTGAGCTAACCTATTCGAGGCGAGAAGCTCTCTACTGGCGCTTCTGTTTTCCTGACTATGGGTAGCGCGCGTGCTACCCACGTGGTTATGTTTTAATTCACATAGTGCCTAGAAGCTTGGTATTCTACGTTCTTGCACCAGCGAAGGAAGTTCAAGTATCCCCACTCTGGGTTGTGAAAAAATTCCACCAGATGGCGGTACCAAAACTTCCCGCCGCAAATACTTCGTCTCGCCTCAGCATGGACACACTGCGAAGGCTGTGCAAGCGCGGGAGGGTGGCCTTGACTGCTTTGACTGGAGCATTCACTGCAGGAGCGCTCGAGCAGCCGCCGAGGCTACATCCAAAGCAAATAGCTCGCGCTTTTGGCATGCGCGGCTAACAATAGTCCATGCTAAGATAAGTCCAAGTTTTTTTTTTTTTATAGTAATGTTGGCTGGTGGTTGTTCCTACTTATTATTTATGAAAAGAACAAATTCGGCAGTGTGAAATGTACCAGGGTTGAGGCAGTATCGCGATACAAATGTATCGCAGGCCTGAAAGCAATTTCAGAAATACATTTCGTATCTGTATTTCTGTATCGCGATACTTATTTTTCACCTGTATCGCATTCCTGTATCGGAATATATTTTGAATGTTCTTTAGTATTGCGATACAATCAGGGTAAAATATATTTCGTTCACATTTCTTAAAAATTCACCACCTCCCCCCCCCAAAAAAAAAAAGAAACGAACGCATTTTTCTTGTAATTATTTTTGAGGGCGTGAGGGAGGTGCTGGGAAATCGTTACCATGCTGACCAAGGTTCCTTGCGATTCTCCAAACTGTTTTCCATGCGTCCTCTTCTGCCCTTCGAGAACTGTTGCGTAGTCAGAGACTCAAACCGAAATGGCGTGCCAGGAGTGGAGTCAGGACATCTTCTGCCGCAGCAGTCCAGGTAGAAATTTCTTGAGTTATTATTTGCTGGCATTCAATGCCCGCTGCTAACCGTCTCTCTTGCCTTAGCGTACGCAGTACACCCAGCCGGCAAAGCTGAGTCACAGTCCGTTGCAGCAAGAGCCTGGCGGTGTGTTGACTCTGAAATAGTAGGATGACTCACGCAGTGAAGTTCAACACATATTCGAATGCGCCTGCGGCTGCGCCCGTAATATTGCACGGCTCAAGGGTACGTCATCAGCCGACGTGAAAGTAACCCGCTGCTCTGGTGATCCGAAACCCAGGAAGGAAGTCGAGACGTGGCCTCGCTGTGCCGACCCAGACTTCGTACACCTGCGACTCGTCTCGAGCTCGCTGTTTCTCGGAGAGCCGCACTTGTGCCGGCAATATCAGGTCGCAATCCACGAGGTCTCTATTTGGAGTATGCAGGACAAAACTTGAGGACTGCAATACATGCGTCGGTGGCGGAGGGTCGGCAGGAAGGACCTTCACAACAGGGATGCCACCGTATCGTTTTTCCAACCGCTAACAGAAGATTAGACATGATGTTCCAGGATGCTTCAGGTTAGTCCATTATTCTCGAAAAATTCAAATCACACTGCCTGTTACGATCTTCAACGAGGTAACCTACAACGAAAGTACGTATTGTCCTATCATACAGCAGCGTGCTAAAGTTTCATGTTCAAGGCCACACCTACAGATAAAGAATGTCAATTCACTCCACCGTGACGTCATGTGATAAATGTTGGCAGGGGCGTGGTGATTTAGGATGACATAGAATTTATTTAGAGGTCGAAGTTTTTTCGCATCCCTCATCAGACAGACAGGATGTCAGGGAAGGGACCGCGGTCAGTCCTTGATGGAACGTTTTTTGAGCCCATTGACGACTCCTCGTCGTCCGGAATCACAATCTTCAAGGCAAAGTGCCAAGCCTACGGTAAAGTAATTTCAGGATCAAAAACTTCCACCTCAAACTTCAAGCTTCATCTCATTTGGCGTCTCAAACAAATTTTAAAAATGTATTGCAGTATCAGTATTTCTGTATTTGTATTTCTGCCCTCCCTAAAATGTATTCCTGTATTTGTATTTCCAAATACGTTTTGCCTCTTTTTAAAATGTATTTCCGATACGTATCGCGATACACTTTTACAGATATATTTCAGTATCAGTATTTTAGCTACTATTTTAAAGTATCCCAGTATTTGTATTTCCAAATACATTTTTGAGTATTTCTGCCCAACCCTGAAATGTACGCTACACCCAGCAGCAAGGTCACCGCAATGGCTCCTGATGTGACATCAATGCAAGCCATGTATTTCGGAAGAAGATACAACTGCCACGCACCTGGCGGCTTGGTTGAGAACTAAAGCCACGGGGACCACGTAAATTATTTGTTTACGGTTTTTGAAACGGCGCGTTTGGTTAACGTGACCGAAAGCTGCGTCAGCGTTTGCCAGGAACTCGTGTTCGATTGGGAAAGCACTTTTTGAACACTACTCCGATCCAAAATCTGAAGCGGTATTCGTGTACAACTTGTCACCCGTTGAAGTTGAGGTTGAGGATGACGTAAAAGTCTGGTCCACCGCTGTCTTGTGTTGGGTAAACACCGAGCTTTGTACAAAACAGATAGGACACATCTCTTGTAGTTCAGTTTGCTCGCTAATAGTCTGCAAAGGTGACGAATATACATCGTTTTACGATCGTTACGTGACTCTTTTTTCTGTCTGTAGGTCTTGCGCAGGTCCGATGGACGTCGTTTGGGACAAAGGAAGCCTGATCGTCATCGGCGACACAGACGCCCCTAGGCAAGAAACTGACATCTTTTTGCTCGCTAGTGCAGCTGCGGATGCGTGCATATTTGAGATGCATCAAGTGGCAGCGATACAATTATTTCCGAAAACAAAAATTTGGAAACGACCTTTCAGAATGCGCTGCTATTGACAGCGGTAGCTGTTACGTTGTTGATAGATGTGCTTTGAGAGGTTTGCTTTTAGTAGAATAGTTGTGGGGGATGCGCTTTCCGAAATATGTGAAAGGTGCATACGCACTGCCTCTCGTGCGGGATAGTCCGGGTTCCGCGCCCTTTGCTGTTCTTGTGCCGCTGTGTCCGTCCGTCTACTCTGCTCAGCGCGGCGCGTTTGCCGTTCCCACTCGATGAGCGATCTAGACATGGTCTGGCCATGCCTAGAAGGGGAGGAGGGAGAAAAGGGGGAGAGATAATTCAGCAAACGTCTGATAAACGAGCCTTTCAAGCGGCCCTGCAACGACTTTTTTACTGTATTTTAATTTGCACCGATCCTGAGCGCACTGAACGTAGTAACTTAGCGAACTTTTCTTCTCGAAATTCGCTTTATTTTAAAGTTATAGGCATATTAAAATGACAAAAAGCAAGCAAAGAAATAACCTCCTTTATGACGTCCTTGGTCCTGTGTCCCTTCTTTTCCCGCGCCGGAGGATTCCTTTCGATTATAATGCAATTAAATGCAAAGGTGCAATCGAGCTAGCGGGGAAACTGAATGGTTGTGTGAAACACGTGATGTCGGACTTCTTCCGCTAAATTTCTCGGGGAAACTGGATTGGTGTCTGGGTCACGTGACGCCAATTTGTTGCGCTAAATTTAGCGGGGAGACTGAGCTGGTCTGTATGTCCCGTGACGTCGGGTCAAGTGGCATAAATTTCCCCGCTAAATTTAGTTGAGAAACTGAATTCGTGTATAGGGCTCGTGATATTGATTTCCCCGCTAAATTTAGCGGGAAATGCATGGACAGACGTCGGACGGACGGACAAAGCTCTGAGATCGGGGATAGCTTTACAACATCATTTCATGCTTTAATACGGAGAAAATATATCTCCCTCCGCAAAAATCCAATGACCTTGGCGCGGCCAGGTTTTTGCGAAGCTGGAACGGCTGGACGCTCCGTCGACTCTTGATTTTCCACTTTGAATCCTAATGTGCGAGTGCTGCCATCTATCGTCGTGGACATCTCGAGAGCCAGTCGAGACAATCGTTTCTGCTGTGTCGGCGAACTCGGTGTCGGAGTGCGCCAGCGGTAGCCCTCTCCCCCAGCGCAGTGCGACTGCGGGACAGAATGCACAGCGCGATGCGCATGCGTTCTCTGGGGCTCGAGCTGCCTGCTCCACTAAGGGATGATTTGGTGCTGTAGGCGCGCCGTCTGATGTCGACGGCGTGTGTAGAATAACCAGGTGGTAGGACTCAGTCAAAAGACAATTTCGTCTTCTCTCGCCCCAGCTCCTGATATATTTTTTTCGCCTGAAATAAGGATTTTAATAATTTATTCTGCATGGTAATGTATTTGGTATAATTGTTTTTATTTTTCTGCCCATTACAACAGGTACGTGTCCATTCTGAAGTCATTGCTGGCCCCCGATTTTTCCTACGGCCTGTGGGTGATCGATTACGATGCTAATGGATACGCCGGTGAGTTTTCGGCCCAAAATAAATTGACGACTTAAACTTATAGGCGGTACAGCCCGGGCAAAAAGAATAATAACGCCACGTTGAATGTGCGTTTCAGTTGCTGTACCTTATTTTGTAAGGTTGCAAAACCTGAACCGCTGTTTTGTACGAGAGGATAATGAAGGAATCATTAAATACGGCGAAGTGTCCTCGAAGGACAAAATTACTGTGTTTCCTTCCTTGTAAAAGGCTACGCATCGCCAACCGCTCAGAATCCATCAAAAATGTACGCACCGCCAGCGGTCCGGACCGGATGCGAAAGCTTCAGAGCTAGTCGTTCTCTTATTCAAAAGTTACAACTGTATTTTTTTTTAATTCGAAAGCATTAACTGTTTCATGCAACGAACCGCCGTTATCAGCTTTTGAAGCCGCATAAAACGGCACCTAAATTCTCTTGTCCCATGGAGCGAAGCCTCTACTCTGTGGCAGCGAAATAAGGAATGCTTTGACGCGTGGCAGCCCATTGGCTGCCACGCGTCACTATCAGATGCTTTGTCACGGAAGCCGCAGGGGCCGCTCAATATGAAAGCGGACGCGCCCCAGAAAAATATAAAACACAAAGAAAAGCACAGCAACGCAGATGCATGGTCGCGGAAGCCGTGGAGCCGAGAAGGGGGGGGGGGGGGGGCGCTGCTAGGAATGCGCTGCGTGTTCGAATGCTTTGGAATTCTTTCACGTAAGCAGTCCTAAGTGTCTTTATTAAACTTTCGATGGGAAACTGTGGTTCGTTCACTGTAATTTGCGCCCTTCAGCCCCGCTGTTCGGGAGGTTCATCGGCGACTACTTTCCATTTAAAGCTTTCGAAAATCGCGTATATAGCTTATAAATAAAATACCCTTTTCTTCTAAAACTTTGCATCGTGTCCGGACCGCTGATGCTATTTTTGGGCTAAGACTGAGCCTTTGAAGATGCAGATTTTATTACTGCAATAATACTAATAATAAACAAAAAAAGAAAAAGGTTTAAGGACACCTGGTAGGCCTAGGGCCTCAGAAGTTGACGGCAAAATGGCTTAGGATACGAGCCGAGACGTTTGACGACACACTTAATAAGGCTGGAAGAACTCCTTCCCTGGGTTTATACCTTTCACACTTTGTAATGTTGCAAGACGCGTATGTCTTCGTCTGAGGAATATAATTCCGTTTTTCGCATTACTTCATTTCAACACTTCTTAATGTTCAAGTAAGCTCACGAGTATAGTGTAAGTGGATAGATAGAACTTTGAAAGAAACCTCGTGAAAAACTCTAGGCCCGGATTCACGGGAAGAATGAGATACGGAAAAGCGACGACGGTGTTCGCTCTTCGTGTGGCGTCGGAATGGTGACTGTCGCGCCGCCCGCAATGCAAATGTACCGCCGGGCAGAAACTCGTCGCTTTTACGCAGCCTATTTACTCCACGGAGTCCAGCGTTCAGGGTTTCGTCGGAAGCTTCGCTTACACACGTAACTTCTTCGCTTGGGGACTGTCCTAAATAAGCAGTAAGTGAGACCGTCTTCCGCTACGCACTAAAGGCCCTTTTCCACTGTTAATATACAACAAACAAAAGACAGTCTGCATACACTGTCTGGGGTATGTTGCTTCCTCGTTTGACGTCAAGTTGACAAACAAAAGCTGTCTGCCGACATGTCCGAAGCATACAAATGTAGGAAGCAAGCCGCGAACACCGTCTTTTTGTATGATGTAGTCTGCACTGGTCGCAGTATGTGTAAATAAATAAACAAATAAAACAAAGTGCGACTCCCATTTTGCGCTTGATTGTTACTGCATTTCACTTACTCGTGACCGCTTATAACGACAGAAGACAACTAAAGCCCCTAGATAAAGGCGTGTTTTTACAAGTGCCGCCACTCATTGTTGTGGAAACGCGCAAGACACGTGCCACGAGCGGGTGCTCCGCCGCCATTCGCTTCCAATGGCCGCTCATTTCAGTGCTGCGCCGCCATTTGCTTCCAAGGACCGTACGACGCCACGGGGGCCTCGTGCACTGGCGCATATTACGCTACTTGCAAGACACACACAAAACGCGTCGAAGTTCTTTTAAAACACCGGTCCTCCGCAGTCCTCTATCATGGTGCCTAAAACCCTTCTGAACAGCGTATAACAAGACTGCAGAATGTTTCAGGATTTCGAGATTCAGTCTACTTGCCGTCTGCGCGAAATTGTCGCTGAGAAAGTTTTCCGAATTGCTTTAAACCAATAATAAGAAGGATACGTTAAAACAAAATCGCAATGTCTGCAAGTAGGAACTGTTTCAGGGCTCCCAAAAGATGGCGAAAGTGTGTGTTTCCGTCGTTAGCAGTCATAATCAGTTTGCAACCTAGAGTGCCTCACCCAAGCAGCATAGAGTTGGCCAAGCATTGGCCAGTGGCTGGCAATGGTCCTTGGCCAGTGGCCAGACAGTGGCCAATGCTTGGCCGATGACTGGCCTTTCTCTGGCCATTGGCCATTGGCCACTGGCCATCAGTCATCGGCCAAGCATTGGCCGATGAGTGGCCATTCTTTGGCCACTAGCCTTAAGACCATGCCTAGCCACTGGCCATTGCTTGGCCAAAATCTGTGCTGCTTGGGCAATGTCCTTCTGTTTAGGGTGATGGCACCCTTTGTAGTACCCGATGCCGACAGCACGCGCTCACGGGGAAAATACAAAGAAATCGACGAAAACAAAATGTCGCCATAGCACAGTCAGCGCCACAGACGCGTGCAGGGACACGCTCTTTCACGCGCTTCTGAACAAAAAAGGAAAATAAAAGTGTGGGACAAAATGGCCGGATGACTCCACCCTAAGCAGAGCGCACATGAAGGCACCCTATTTCAACCCACTCAATAACACTCGAAGGCAAGTGTGTGAACCAGTCTTTAAGTGTTTATATTGTTGATATTTTCTTTCTTTCTTTTCTTTTTTTTTTTGGGGGGGGGGGGGTGACTTTATGGAGTGAATATGGTGCAAACTTGCCGCCCGCACGTTCGCTTTGAGTGTCAGGAGCCCTGACAATTCTACACGCGGTCGCGTTTTTCCAAGTCTAGACAGCCATTGTTGTGCGAATGGGCGAGACAAGTGCCTCGTGCGAGTGCTCTGCTGCCATTTGCTTCAAGGCTTGCACTATACTTCGTTTCAGCTTGGGTCCAGACGCAGGCGATGCTACAAGCGCGAGCTCCGGGCTTTCAGTGTTCCTGCCAAGCACGCGCGCTCGTGCAATGCAAGCACTGTTCAGGGCCACAGGCTCGCGCTCGTAGCATCGGCTGCGTCTGGACCCAAGCTGAAACGAAGTATAGGCGCAGCCTCATGCATTGGCGCTGTTTAGGCCAACCAACGCCAATGTTTTATTTTTTTATTTTTCAATTTACAAACTTAACGAAAAAGCGGAGTTCGAGAACGATTCTTCCTTGACTGTGTTCCAAACCTTACTCGAATGAATCCGCGTTACACCGGCGAATCATATCATGTGACATGACAGATGTGGCAACGAAGGACGCGGGTAGATTTTCGATGGTCAAGGTTCCATGGAGGTAGGAGTAAGAGAAGGCGACACAGCAGCCCAAGCCAGCCAAACGAGAAAATTCAAAGTGAAGCCGGAAGCGTAGGTCGCGATCTGTGGGAACGCGCCCCAAGGGTGCCACTATCTGCCCAATAGCGTCCAAGGGTGTCCATGTTCGTTTAAAAGCGTCTTTTGGTTTTCGTCATCGCTGGAAGCGTGGTCCTCCAAACCGGAAGTGGTTGCGCCATGTCGCCTCCGGAAGCTTCCTTCCTCCATGTAATGTACAGAACCTTTTCCTTCACCCTAGGGTGAGATCGACTAAATATTAAGAAACACTGCCTCTGTTGCTTGCACGCGTACGGGCAGATCGTCAACGCCTCCACGGGCAACGGAAAAGGACCGTTTTCGAGCGACCCTCCTTTTGCGCTAATCTTTTACGCAAACTTTATGTTTATCGTATAAGTAACAATAAAATCACTTTCCACCGAAGGCAATGTCTATCCAACATTCCACCGATTCCACCGCTTCTGTGATAACGTAGCGAGTGTCACCGAGCGCAGGACTCACAGAAAGGCGCCGCGCGTTCTAGGAAGCTTGTCATTTCACTTTGATCTAGTATTCTTGGTCGACAATACTTGCAACACAAACATATCAAGGGGAGCGGGGATTGGTGACGGCATGAGTGTGCTAGCGCACACCAGCTCTTAGCGCGTGGTGCGAAAGCTCGCGCTGCAGAACCCAGCGATCGTCGTTCATTCCTTACCCTTGCCCGTTTCGATCTGGATGAGCATCGTACCGGCGTGCGGTTGTGTATCACTACTGCGTGGTGCACGTTAAATACCCCAGGCTAGCGGTTGTAATGCACTGACTAAATTTCTTATTTACAGCTGAGACACCATTGGGGCTGACTGACTTCCGGTTGTATGATCCTACACACAACAAAATTACTTTTATATCGAGGGGCTTGACTAACAACGCGCGTAGAGCCCACGCTGCCGGTGAAATTCGTAGGTTGTTCGCGGAAACTGCGCTCCGTGGAATGCAGCTCTGCTTCTTCGCAAAAAGATTAAGGTATAGAAAACGTGAGGTGGGATACTCTTATCAAAGGTTTCCTTTCCGAAAATACGAGTTTCGAAAATGGGAGACTCATTTAAAGGTTTCATATTTATCATTTTAATACAAATAACAATAACATTGACCTCGCTGGAGCTCAAACAAATGGTTTCCTCCCTGACAAATGAACCAACACGTATTATTTTCAACTGGTTATTTGTTATTTTCTTTATTACTATTTTTTCAATGTGCAACAACTAGGGCAGCAAACTTGAGTTGTTATAAGGTGCTTAGTGGGAATATACTTAACAGCCTTCCTAAGTTGCAACATGTGTTGTTGTTTCAGGCACTCCCAGACCTATGTCGGAGGGACGGATTCGGAACCTGTTTGGTAAGGATAATCAAAAGGACAGGCAACGTGTCGGAAGGTTACACCTGCAGCTGCAAGCATGATATACATCAGGAGCGCTATGATCTGAAACAGAAACACGGGGGTTGTCTAGATACCTTATTCTGGCAGCAGAATCAATAAAGTGCGGACGTTTGGCAACGTGCGGTGCCCATCAGCACCAAAATACATAAAAGTGTCAACCCGCCCCTCTCCCTCCCCGGCCAGGGCCCTTATCACTACAAAGAGCAGCTTACGACTTATTCTTTTACTTCATTCCATAAGCCGGCATAGAAGCACTCTTTCAATCTGGATGAGCATCATACCCGAGTGCTGTCGTATATCCCTACAACTGCGTGGTGCACGTCAATGTTTCCAGGCTAGCAGAGGTATACTGCACTGGGTAAATTTCTCATCTACAGCAGTTAAGTTAGTCAGCCCATTGGGGTTGACTAACTTATCGCTATCTAGACCAGTCTAGACATTCACACAACGCAGTTACGTTTTGAAAAGGTGGATTCTTATTTTTGTTCTTCAGGAAACTGCATGAAGCTCACGATGGTCGACAAGAGCGAACCGAAGATGGGGCGCTTTCCTCCGAGACTGTCCACGCGGTGCCTGTGGCACCTAACGGGTCAACCCTGAGTTCGACATCAAGGGCCCGTGTTCAAGCCCCATGGAGTCTCGTATAGCAATCCAATTTGTGTCACTTGAACAGGAGTCAATAAAAGCTATGGTCGCGTCTGTGGACACACTTCACTTATTGTTTGACGCTGAGAAAATGAAAAGTACACTTGCTTATACACCAAAGAGCACAGAATGCGTTGTGATATACCTGGGCACGGGCAATGTGTGTGTGACATCGCGCGACGTCATGAGGATATATATGATTGTGACATCGCACGACGTCATGGTGTCATATGACGTCACGTGATGGCGTTACGTCACGTTTTAGTGTGATATCACGCGAAACGCTGATTTCACGTTACAGCGTGATGTCACATGATATCATGACGTTACTTGAATGACTTCACGGTGTCACGTCACGTCATAATCCCGTGTGACGCCACAATGTCACATGACGTCATGTCGTCAGGGTGTCTCACGACGTTACACTGTTATGTGAAATCATTGTGTGTCGCACGCCGTAACCTAACGTAATGTCACAGACCTTCGTGACACTTCTTCATGGCGGTTTTCTCATAAAATTAGGCTGATAAAAACACATTCAGTGGTAAAATCCGCAGCTTTTCGCCCCAGTGAGCGAAGAAGTGAAAGTGATAGCCGCTAGTGGGCGTTGTTACACACAATCTTACGACTAGCCACTTTTTATTTGCTCTAACACGCAAGACACATCATTGTGGTTAGTGACGTGTGTAGGAAAGGAAACACTAAGCATATGAGTCAACGTCCCTGCCAAGACTGGGTCGATACGGGTACCGTTAGTTGCTTGCATCACATCTGATATGGTACACTCTCCGGCAGTATGAAAGACCCACTGGGAGCGCGTGGCCGAGGCGGTGGCTGGCGGGGGCGCTGCGAGCGCTCCGGGCGATTCCATTCTGCTTCGAGGAAGGACGCTCACTCGGGCTCAGCTAAAGCGCAACACGCTTATCAGATTGTGCTGAGCCCCGAGTGAGCGTCCTCCCTCGAAGGAGAATGGAATTGCCCGGAGCGCTCTTAGCGCCCCCGCCAGCCACCACCTCCCCTATAAATGGCTACACCATTGTATGGACATCTGACCGACGTTCTATCGCCCCTGTCGTCATTCTATCGCCCTCGCTTGAATTTTATGGACACTTTATCACCCCTTTCTCGACATTTGGCACTGTCGCGGTAGGCGCTAAAATGGTAATCAAATGGCGAAAAAACCTTTTAGCGTCTTTTTATTTACAAGTGTCCATACAATATTTGTATGTCGTCATTTTATAGTCATCCTGTCGTCAATCTAGTGCCCCCGAAGGTGGTGGAATACCGGCCAATTTCTGCTGCAAGTGAAGCAGACTTCAACTAATGTACGCTAGACGTTCAACTGGCGCGAGTGTGCCGCGGCAAATTAAAACAGACCATACGTGGGAAATTTTTTTAATATAATTTAATTGCAAGTACAATTACTTTGCTCCAAAAGTAGTTTAACCACTATTACAATTACTACTACATGAAAAGTAATTCATTACAATTACAATTACTTTAAAAGTAATGCAATTACTTTAAAATTACTTAATTCTGAGAGCGACTAACTTGGGCCATATAACTTCAAACGAGATGTTAAGAATGCAACACATTTCTTCATTCCTTGCCCTAATGTATGAGAAGGATCAATCAGCGCTGTATAAATGTTACGTATTCTACATTTCTTTTGTGAATTTTGTTAAATTAATGAGAGAACTTGACAGTTTGGGGTAATGAAATCCTACGTTCTTATATTTTCATTAAATATTAATAAATGAGTTCATATACCCGAAGACGCCAGATCGCTAAAATAAAATTGGGTTGACACACTTTTGTTAGCCAGGCAAATAAAAAATGCGACAATTCGTCATATCTGAATATTTTAATAGTGTTAATACAAGACTACAATCCACATCCACACGCGCTAATACAACCATATTTACAGACAAACGTTTCATTTTTTTAAATTATTTACATTGAGTTGAAATTACAATGGCTCAAAATTTATAACACCCGAATAGGGGCTCCCGAATCAATGATGACAATATTCACGGGTGCGAAGTCAGCTCCAAAATGCTTATGCAAATAATATCCGAAGTAAAACCAACAAAAAATAAACTTGAAAATAATTTTAAAAAAATGCGAAGTACTCAGAGGGGAGCAAAAAACTGGCAAACAAATAAATAATAAAACTGACTTCATAGACAACTAAAATCCTCAACCTAGGCTAAAAGCTGAACCTCAGTTTTGTTTCTTTCAATATTTTGGCATGTTTATTCTACTGTTTTCTGCTCGCAACACAGACGGCGCCACATGGCGCCGTTGAGGTAGGCTCCAAAGAGGATTCGCTCAGCCCTTAGTGTAAGCATCAAAACAACAAACAACGCGACGCTATTTTTGTTGTGCGTGTGTGTGAGTGCGCTGTCTATGTGTGCGAGTGTGTCACCAAGCGCTAGGCCATTCGTGCGAGCGCTGTGGCTTTCAGAGAGATTCCGTCGGTACCGTAAAGTCTTGCAAAAGTAGTTGTAATTGTGCCTGAAATTTCGCAATAGGCCCTTCCCGAAAGTCAGTCAAGCAACCTTGGCAAAGTTAGCCGACGCCATTACTACGGCGTCACCACGAAAGCGATGGCTGCAGATGACTGTGGGCCAACCGCTGATATCGGTCCAACAGAATCAGCAGCTTCATCGTGGAGCACGAGTCTCATTAAAATACTGCAGAGCTTCGATGTAGATAAAGTCGAATGCTACCGTACGTCCAGGTTGACGTCGAGCCGTCAGGCTGTACGAAGCTTCAAGTTCGTAACGGAGGCCTACATAGACGTGTCGTCGATTCGAGTGTCGAGGTGAGCATTATTCTTACCTTGGGCATTTGGCATGCATCATATTATCTCTATACTCCGTTTGGCCGTAAGTATGAACGAAGCCAAAGCTACAAGTTCGAGCAAAACGCCGTAAGCGATCTTTGCGCGCAGTCGTGCTCAGTACCATGCTGCCCGCTTACGCCTTCGACTTCGCTTGCGCTTGAGATGGAAGCAGGGGGAACGGAATGCTGTACTTTTTAATTCGGAGTTTGTTTTTTGTTTACGTAACGTTGCGAAACTCAGTAACGTGGTTTTTCGGCGGGGCTAAAGGGCCAAGCCAAGACGGGAGTTACTCGTTGCGTCGTGTCGGTGGATTTCGCTGCTCCACGCCATGTACCATATTGTGGATTAGCTGTTCTACCAGTATTAGTGCAAGCTCTCTGTTTCATTCGTCTTGTCCTCATTGCCGGCGCGTTAGATTTCGCGGCGACGGCAATCATGTACTACGCTGCAGGCCTAGGCGCATTGTATGAACTATCGACGTGTACACATGAAGGTTCCCGAATCAACAAAAGCACGTAGGGCATACGACCGTATACTGTCAGAAGTGAGAGTATGCTGGCCAGCTGGTTAGTGAACCTCTTAGACTGAACCCTCAGCATTGCACATTTCTAAGCATGAGTAATCACATAGTCTTTGTTTACAACTCTGCATAATGCCATCACAGTGTGAAAGGTGGCACAACTTCTACTCAGCTGAGTGCTAGAGGCAGTTAAAATGCAGAAGCCCGAGTGCTGGCTGTCTCCTCGGAACACATTCTATGCAACAAAAATATGTAAAACAAGATTGCTGATTTTCCAATTTTGATTCTTTGAAATTTATTCGGGTTCCACCGCCAAAGTATGTGAAAAGGCAAGCTGCTTTAGAAGCCAGAAGAAGAATTCAAGGCCGTACCAGGTTTCTTGTGGCATCCTCTACAGTGGACTTATGTGCAACGCAAGCTGCGAATGCTCCGCTGGAACTAGTGGTGTGTGTAATCCCTCACTAGCCCTTCTGAAACTTCTGGCTCTACTGCGAGCTAAGGACTATGCTGAAGCTCCGCCTGTTGTTGCCTGTACTGAGCTGCCCCAGCAGTGGCGCCGCCCACGGGGAGAGGCAGTTGCATCGACAAGCCTACAGTCTGTTGACTGGAGAAGTGTTCGAGAAGATGGCAGTGACGTACCCATCTCTTCAAAACTCTACGATGCGTGAAGAAAACCATTGGACCAGATTGAGACAATACTGTCCATTCGGAAACTTGGTGCGGATCGTTGTTCAAGTGATGCCACGCCCTTTGCCAGGCGCCTTCGACAAGCCACTGCGGACTCGGTCGAAACGAGGTTTGGCCTGGCTCCTGTTGGTAGTCCCCTATCGTTTTAGCACTCACTCGTTCCATTTGGATATGAGACATATATCAGCCCGGAACTGAGCCTCGTACAAAGGAGGACCACTGCACTGCCTTCTGACCCGGCATTCTTTGAGTCCGGCGTGGCCTGGGATACCTCCGAGCACAACTTTCCTTTGCAACAGGACCTGCTTCTCAAGGTACCATTCTTGTTAAGCGCAGTTCAGTTACAGCACAATACTTAGATTGCCTTGGTGACCTCAGCAAGCTTTGTCGAGGAGAGACTGAAGGAATAGCCCACTTCTATCCGTAAAAATCACTGCTACATACAAGTATCGGGCCTTGTGGTACTGCCTGCAAGTATGCCCGTTTCCCACTTGTGCCAGTATGCTTGTGTAGAGTATGTAAAAAATGACTCCCAATACTGATTCATGTCACCTGTAAAGCTTCATTGCTTCTCACAATTTACGAAGGCTGCTATTTTCGCAGTCTCTGCTGGTGACTTCGACTCAAGCCACGGTTTCGGAGAAAAACACACGGCAGCAGTCGAAGAGTCCGTTATGGAGGGCAGCCTGACGGAACAGGCTGACAGCGTCATCCTTCGGGGAAGTTGCAACACGCCAGAGCTGGTCTTTAAAAGGCCTCAACAACCTGGAATCAACGAAGGACATCTCGCACGTCCGTGCGGTCAGGTAATTTGTATATTCCCAGCTAGAGAACAAGCAGTGTTCCACCCGATAATGTCAATGTTATGCTGTCCCTAGCCGCCGGCATGTATGCTGGGTATCGACAGCGCAAGGTTCTGGTTTCAGTTTCTTTTGTTGGCACTACCTTCGTTGATTTATTGATTTATTTGCTGTACGGTCGGGGACAGAGGCATTACAGAGGAGAATTGTGAGAAAAAGAAACTTGTACAAGAGCTAAACAGTAGAAAGTGTCTGGTTACCAACACTTGCACAAAAAGGAGCGCAGTCGGTGCACAGTCAACAGATGCAAGTAACTGATTCTAGTAATTTCATATACTTTGGGGTGACGGACGCACACAATGTGTCAGAGCTCCAGAATGAAATGCCCACATCGTGTCTATGATCCAGGCGTGCAATGTAGATGCGTGGTCCAGACGTGCGATGACTGTGACTGGTCAGTCGGCGTGACTAAAGTCGCTCGGAATGCATGAGGATCTGTTAAGTGTTCATATACGGCGGAGTCCTATTTCG
>JAZHYW010004688.1:0-13882 GCA_037355805.1 Ixodes ricinus
TCAGATAAAGACAGACGCAAAGACGAAAACATGTGGCATGGGCATGTAGACATCAACCCGTGCTTTTCTTTTCCGACAAGCCAGCATCATCAACATTTACAGCTGTAGAAGCAGGAGACGTAAGAATTGTGAAGAGATTATGGCAGCTACAACAAAGATGTCTAACCAAAATATGCACTTTTTAATAGGGTGGCAAGCGAAATCAACCAATACAGCTCAGATAAAGACAGACGCAAAGACGAAAACATGTGGCATGGGCATGTAGACATCAACCCGTGCTTTTCTTTTCCGACAAGCCAACATCATCAACATTTACAGCTGTAGAAGCAGGAGACGTAAGAATTTGAAGAGATTATGGCAGCTACAACAAAGATGTCTAACCAAAATATGCACTTTTTAATAGGGTGGCAAGCGAAATCAACCAATACAGCTCAGATAAAGACAGACGCAAAGACGAAAACATGTGGCATGGGCATGTAGACATCAACCCGTGCTTTTCTTTTCCGACAAGCCAGCATCATCAACATTTACAGCTGTAGAAGCAGGAGACGTAAGAATTGGAAGAGATTATGGCAGCTACAACAAAGATGTCTAACCAAAATATGCACTTTTTAATAGGGTGGCAAGCGAAATCAACCAATACAGCTCAGATAAAGACAGACGCAAAGACGAAAACATGTGGCATGGGCATGTAGACATCAACCCGTGCTTTTCTTTTCCGACAAGCCAACATCATCAACATTTACAGCTGTAGAAGCAGGAGACGTAAGAATTTGAAGAGATTATGGCAGCTACATACAAAGATGTCTAACCAAAATATGCACTTTTTAATAGGGTGGCAAGCGAAATCAACCAATACAGCTCAGATAAAGACAGACGCAAAGACGAAAACATGTGGCATGGGCATGTAGACATCAACCCGTGCTTTTCTTTTCCGACAAGCCAGCATCATCAACATTTACAGCTGTAGAAGCAGGAGACGTAAGAATTTGAAGAGATTATGGCAGCTACATACAAAGATGTCTAACCAAAATATGCACTTTTTAATAGGGTGGCAAGCGAAATCAACCAATACAGCTCAGATAAAGACAGACGCAAAGACGAAAACATGTGGCATGGGCATGTAGACATCAACCCGTGCTTTTCTTTTCCGACAAGCCAACATCATCAACATTTACAGCTGTAGAAGCAGGAGACGTAAGAATTGGAAGAGATTATGGCAGCTACAACAAAGATGTCTAACCAAAATATGCACTTTTTAATAGGGTGGCAAGCGAAATCAACCAATACAGCTCAGATAAAGACAGACGCAAAGACGAAAACATGTGGCATGGGCATGTAGACATCAACCCGTGCTTTTCTTTTCCGACAAGCCAGCATCATCAACATTTACAGCTGTAGAAGCAGGAGACGTAAGAATTGGAAGAGATTATGGCAGCTACAACAAAGATGTCTAACCAAAATATGCACTTTTTAATAGGGTGGCAAGCGAAATCAACCAATACAGCTCAGATAAAGACAGACGCAAAGACGAAAACATGTGGCATGGGCATGTAGACATCAACCCGTGCTTTTCTTTTCCGACAAGCCAACATCATCAACATTTACAGCTGTAGAAGCAGGAGACGTAAGAATTGGAAGAGATTATGGCAGCTACAACAAAGATGTCTAACCAAAATATGCACTTTTTAATAGGGTGGCAAGCGAAATCAACCAATACAGCTCAGATAAAGACAGACGCAAAGACGAAAACATGTGGCATGGGCATGTAGACATCAACCCGTGCTTTTCTTTTCCGACAAGCCAGCATCATCAACATTTACAGCTGTAGAAGCAGGAGACGTAAGAATTGTGAAGAGATTATGGCAGCTACAACAAAGATGTCTAACCAAAATATGCACTTTTTAATAGGGTGGCAAGCGAAATCAACCAATACAGCTCAGATAAAGACAGACGCAAAGACGAAAACATGTGGCATGGGCATGTAGACATCAACCCGTGCTTTTCTTTTCCGACAAGCCAACATCATCAACATTTACAGCTGTAGAAGCAGGAGACGTAAGAATTTGAAGAGATTATGGCAGCTACATACAAAGATGTCTAACCAAAATATGCACTTTTTAATAGGGTGGCAAGCGAAATCAACCAATACAGCTCAGATAAAGACAGACGCAAAGACGAAAACATGTGGCATGGGCATGTAGACATCAACCCGTGCTTTTCTTTTCCGACAAGCCAACATCATCAACATTTACAGCTGTAGAAGCAGGAGACGTAAGAATTTGAAGAGATTATGGCAGCTACAACAAAGATGTCTAACCAAAATATGCACTTTTTAATAGGGTGGCAAGCGAAATCAACCAATACAGCTCAGATAAAGACAGACGCAAAGACGAAAACATGTGGCATGGGCATGTAGACATCAACCCGTGCTTTTCTTTTCCGACAAGCCAACATCATCAACATTTACAGCTGTAGAAGCAGGAGACGTAAGAATTGGAAGAGATTATGGCAGCTACAACAAAGATGTCTAACCAAAATATGCACTTTTTAATAGGGTGGCAAGCGAAATCAACCAATACAGCTCAGATAAAGACAGACGCAAAGACGAAAACATGTGGCATGGGCATGTAGACATCAACCCGTGCTTTTCTTTTCCGACAAGCCAGCATCATCAACATTTACAGCTGTAGAAGCAGGAGACGTAAGAATTGGAAGAGATTATGGCAGCTACAACAAAGATGTCTAACCAAAATATGCACTTTTTAATAGGGTGGCAAGCGAAATCAACCAATACAGCTCAGATAAAGACAGACGCAAAGACGAAAACATGTGGCATGGGCATGTAGACATCAACCCGTGCTTTTCTTTTCCGACAAGCCAACATCATCAACATTTACAGCTGTAGAAGCAGGAGACGTAAGAATTTGAAGAGATTATGGCAGCTACAACAAAGATGTCTAACCAAAATATGCACTTTTTAATAGGGTGGCAAGCGAAATCAACCAATACAGCTCAGATAAAGACAGACGCAAAGACGAAAACATGTGGCATGGGCATGTAGACATCAACCCGTGCTTTTCTTTTCCGACAAGCCAGCATCATCAACATTTACAGCTGTAGAAGCAGGAGACGTAAGAATTGTGAAGAGATTATGGCAGCTACAACAAAGATGTCTAACCAAAATATGCACTTTTTAATAGGGTGGCAAGCGAAATCAACCAATACAGCTCAGATAAAGACAGACGCAAAGACGAAAACATGTGGCATGGGCATGTAGACATCAACCCGTGCTTTTCTTTTCCGACAAGCCAGCATCATCAACATTTACAGCTGTAGAAGCAGGAGACGTAAGAATTTGAAGAGATTATGGCAGCTACAACAAAGATGTCTAACCAAAATATGCACTTTTTAATAGGGTGGCAAGCGAAATCAACCAATACAGCTCAGATAAAGACAGACGCAAAGACGAAAACATGTGGCATGGGCATGTAGACATCAACCCGTGCTTTTCTTTTCCGACAAGCCAGCATCATCAACATTTACAGCTGTAGAAGCAGGAGACGTAAGAATTGGAAGAGATTATGGCAGCTACAACAAAGATGTCTAACCAAAATATGCACTTTTTAATAGGGTGGCAAGCGAAATCAACCAATACAGCTCAGATAAAGACAGACGCAAAGACGAAAACATGTGGCATGGGCATGTAGACATCAACCCGTGCTTTTCTTTTTCCGACAAGCCAACATCATCAACATTTACAGCTGTAGAAGCAGGAGACGTAAGAATTGTGAAGAGATTATGGCAGCTACAACAAAGATGTCTAACCAAAATATGCACTTTTTAATAGGGTGGCAAGCGAAATCAACCAATACAGCTCAGATAAAGACAGACGCAAAGACGAAAACATGTGGCATGGGCATGTAGACATCAACCCGTGCTTTTCTTTTGCGACAAGCCAGCATCATCAACATTTACAGCTGTAGAAGCAGGAGACGTAAGAATTGTGAAGAGATTATGGCAGCTACAACAAAGATGTCTAACCAAAATATGCACTTTTTAATAGGGTGGCAAGCGAAATCAACCAATACAGCTCAGATAAAGACAGACGCAAAGACGAAAACATGTGGCATGGGCATGTAGACATCAACCCGTGCTTTTCTTTTCCGACAAGCCAGCATCATCAACATTTACAGCTGTAGAAGCAGGAGACGTAAGAATTGTGAAGAGATTATGGCAGCTACAACAAAGATGTCTAACCAAAATATGCACTTTTTAATAGGGTGGCAAGCGAAATCAACCAATACAGCTCAGATAAAGACAGACGCAAAGACGAAAACATGTGGCATGGGCATGTAGACATCAACCCGTGCTTTTCTTTTCCGACAAGCCAGCATCATCAACATTTACAGCTGTAGAAGCAGGAGACGTAAGAATTTGAAGAGATTATGGCAGCTACAACAAAGATGTCTAACCAAAATATGCACTTTTTAATAGGGTGGCAAGCGAAATCAACCAATACAGCTCAGATAAAGACAGACGCAAAGACGAAAACATGTGGCATGGGCATGTAGACATCAACCCGTGCTTTTCTTTTGCGACAAGCCAGCATCATCAACATTTACAGCTGTAGAAGCAGGAGACGTAAGAATTGGAAGAGATTATGGCAGCTACAACAAAGATGTCTAACCAAAATATGCACTTTTTAATAGGGTGGCAAGCGAAATCAACCAATACAGCTCAGATAAAGACAGACGCAAAGACGAAAACATGTGGCATGGGCATGTAGACATCAACCCGTGCTTTTCTTTTGCGACAAGCCAGCATCATCAACATTTACAGCTGTAGAAGCAGGAGACGTAAGAATTGGAAGAGATTATGGCAGCTACAACAAAGATGTCTAACCAAAATATGCACTTTTTAATAGGGTGGCAAGCGAAATCAACCAATACAGCTCAGATAAAGACAGACGCAAAGACGAAAACATGTGGCATGGGCATGTAGACATCAACCCGTGCTTTTCTTTTCCGACAAGCCAGCATCATCAACATTTACAGCTGTAGAAGCAGGAGACGTAAGAATTGGAAGAGATTATGGCAGCTACAACAAAGATGTCTAACCAAAATATGCACTTTTTAATAGGGTGGCAAGCGAAATCAACCAATACAGCTCAGATAAAGACAGACGCAAAGACGAAAACATGTGGCATGGGCATGTAGACATCAACCCGTGCTTTTCTTTTGCGACAAGCCAGCATCATCAACATTTACAGCTGTAGAAGCAGGAGACGTAAGAATTTGAAGAGATTATGGCAGCTACAACAAAGATGTCTAACCAAAATATGCACTTTTTAATAGGGTGGCAAGCGAAATCAACCAATACAGCTCAGATAAAGACAGACGCAAAGACGAAAACATGTGGCATGGGCATGTAGACATCAACCCGTGCTTTTCTTTTGCGACAAGCCAGCATCATCAACATTTACAGCTGTAGAAGCAGGAGACGTAAGAATTTGAAGAGATTATGGCAGCTACAACAAAGATGTCTAACCAAAATATGCACTTTTTAATAGGGTGGCAAGCGAAATCAACCAATACAGCTCAGATAAAGACAGACGCAAAGACGAAAACATGTGGCATGGGCATGTAGACATCAACCCGTGCTTTTCTTTTGCGACAAGCCAGCATCATCAACATTTACAGCTGTAGAAGCAGGAGACGTAAGAATGTGAAGAGATTATGGCAGCTACAACAAAGATTTCTAACCAAAATATGCACTTTTTAATAGGGTGGCAAGCGAAATCAACCAATACAGCTCAGATAACGACAGACGCAAAGACGAAAACATGTGGCATGGGCGTGTAGACATCAACCCGTGCTTTTCTTTTGCGACAAGCCAGCATCGATCAACATGTACAGCTGTAGAAGCAGGAGACGTAAGAATGTCAACAGATTATGGCAGCTACAACAAAGATGTCTAACCAAAATATGCACATTTTAATAGGGTACCAAGCGAAATCAACCAATACAGCTCAGATAACGACAGATGCAAAGACGCAAACATGTGGCATGGGCGTGTAGACGTCAACCCGTGCTTTTCTTTTGTGACAAGCCAGCATCATCAATACGTACAGCTGTAGAAGCAGGAGACGTAAGGATGTCAACAGACTATGGCAGCTGCAACAGAGATGTCTAACCAAATTAGGTGCTTTTTAATAGGGTGGCTAGCAAAACCGACATATACAGCTCAGAAAATGACAGTCGCAAAAAAAGTTAAAGCAAGTTTGGCATAAGATAATGTTATGTCTAGACATCAACCTGTGTTGGCAGGCACGTTTTCAGCAGGCACATTTCACTACCGAGAGTAATGCCCCAAATGGGCCTATTTCAATTACACTAGTAGTTTTGACAACAGCCAAACCCTGCAATTCCTTGTTAATATTAACAGCACCGCCCTTTCCACTAGGCCAATTCACCGGGATCGTCAGTACACCTCTGAGGGCGTCAGTGCCTCAGTTGCAGCGTCACCGCGGACGCGCATGCAGTCGCTCAAATGTAGCAATACCCGGTTGCAGTCAGGACCAGCATGTAGGCGATTTAGCGAGCGACGAGGTGAGACGAGCGACGGTGAGAGCGACGATAGTTAGCGACGAGCGACGGAGATTTCTCATTGTCGCTCGTCGCGTGCCTCGGTTTTTGGATTTAGAAAACGTTGCTGATTGCCTTGGTCGCTTGCTCCCGTCGCTCTCACGCGGCTTGCCTCGTCGCGCGACTGACCGAACGACAGCGAAACAGGCCGCTGTGGCGTCTCTCGTCACTCGCCAGATCACTTACACGACGTTTCATCGATACGTTACGTTTTATCGCTATTTCGCGCGCGACATAGCCTTGGGAGGGGGCATTCATGTCGCCGACATGTGCAGACTTCGGAGGCCCGATTCAGTGAAGCGGCGGGGCATTCCCCCGATTATTAAGCCTAGTTTTCTTAATGCCGTAGCCCCACTAGAGTGACAAACAGGAACAAAAGATACTGACAAACCCCTAACGCGTTTTTAATGTTTTTGCAGCTCGCAGATAATGCATCGTGTCATACCCATTTCCAACAGTCGGTGCCGCTGCCGCGAGCACACGACAAGCAGACGAGAATGCGTCGCGGAGTAACACTTTGTATCAATGTGTTATTCCGCGCTCGCCCTCCTTATTTGTTGCGGCCACCTGTAGGTTCCACAGCCCTGCACAGAACTTCTGACTAGGAGTATAGTCGACGCTTTCTTTTCTCGATTGCGTTCGCAGCGTCCACCGTGAACTTGTGCGCTCGGCCGCAGCCGCCGCAGCCGAACCAGCTGGACGGCCTCCGGCGCGCGTACCGGGGCGGCAGCGTAGCCATAGCAACCACGCCGCGAGTGCGGTTGCCAGACAGAATTCACACGATTTTTTTTTCTTTTCACTCACGGTGAGTTACAAGAAGTTAGGCGCGTATCATTATAATACATTATGATGTAAGAGGTTATTAAGAGATATATGTACCTACCTAAGACAAATGCAGGAAAAATATTATTGAGAAATAATATTGGCGTAATCTTTTCATATCTTTATAAAGACTAGCGTGGTCACTGGGCTAACCGATGCGCGAAAATGGAGGGCATATATACCGCTCGGGGCACTGCTCCGTTTGTATTAGTAGGATGTAGGGATGTCGCGAACCACCTGAGGTTCGATTTCGAAAGGTTCTGCCGGGAAGGAGCTGAGGTTCGCATTCGAAAATTCTGATACGGTACCGACCGAGGTTCGACCAGAAATTCGTAACTTTAGACCAAAAGCAGAGTTTCAAATTCGAAAAGTTCGCTTGCTTTGAAATTTCGGGTCTGAATATTCGAATATTATTTTGTTTCCGAGGTCTCGATAAACTCAAAGACTCCACTTCCTTAACTTAAAACTCGAGATTCGAAAATTTGAAGATCTTGAAATCTGAAGTTCGAAATTCAAAGATTTCGAAATTTTGGATAGAAATGTGAAGAGTCCGAACGCTTCGAATTTTTATTGACAGAAGTTCAATAGTTCGAAGATTCCGAATTTTCTGCATACAGCTCGAAAAGTTCGAAAGTTTCGATTCTCCTTGTGCTATTGAAATTTTGAATTTTTTTAAGTCCAAGATTTTCAACTGTTCGAAGTCTGGTTTTACTGTTCCTCCACAGTTTCAGTTTGGAAATAACGTTTTCACGACTCACTGGTTTTCACGAAATCAGGTTTAGAAAAGTTAGGTGTGATATTTAGATTCCGCGAAGTTGGTCAGACAATTAAATGAGGAGACGATGAGTGTCCCGGATGTGCTGGAATATTTGCCAGTACAGAGTGACGTGCATCATAGATCAGTACTGACCAATGTTCAGGGTAGTCTACATACCAGGCAGTGATCGAAGCACATACCTACTGTTTTATGATGATTTCCACCCAGTCGAGAAACGCTGCAGGGCAGCAGGAGGTTGAGTCGTGAACCCAGCGGACTGGCAACACTTTCGCACCCCTTGCACGCTGGTAGTAATGCACCGAACGCCGCCCGAGTGACGCTGGCATATAGTTAGTTAAGTTTGTAATTGTCCTGGAGGTTTATTTTCCGGGACGGAGGAAACGCCCGCAAAAAAGACAGAAGCCGATACAACTGAGGTGTCGAGGGCGTTCCCACCATACAAGCGGCGTCGGAAGAGAAAAAAACGGGGAGGGGGTGCCCAGCCCCTTCGCCTCCTTCCAGATATTTCGATGACTGCTCCGCCGCTGGGTGAGGCAGTGGCGGGAGTGCGAGCTCGGCGCGGCGCGTGCTGAAATAACGTGTCCTCTCATCATCCCTCATCGCTCCAGGTGCGGGTACCGGTTGACTTCTGCTAGCCCAGCGCAGCTTAACGTTGCTGGCCTAATGTTAGCGCCTCGCACGTCAGGCCAGATGCCTGCCCGCGTCCCCACCTAACCGAGTTCCGGCGTGTACCGGTTTGCGAGGTTAGTCCTCAAAAGTGCTGCCAACCGGCGGAATCTTCCTATACCTCCAATAGACCTTTTGCTAAATTACCCAAGCATCAAGGAGAATGATGGGAATCGATGGACCTAAATTCCCAAGCGCCAGGGAGCATGCTCCGAGTGTAGTACACGCGCTGCACGTGCTGGCGTCAGCAGTAGTAGCTTTTCTAAAGCAAATGTCTAAAACAAATGGCATTTGCACGCGCGCTTGTCAACGCTTTATTTTGGTGTTTTACTTCGAATCTTTTATACGGGGAAGGCGAGCGCGTGTGGCGCGTGTCCATCGATTCCCATCATTCTCCTTGATGCTTGGGTAATTTAGCAGAGAAGGTCTATTGGGGCTCCAATTGCAGACGACAGCACCAAATTTCCCCTAACGGGCTTTGGGTTTCTCCAAGAACAATTAGAAATAAACAAATGGATGGTCACTGTTGCACCACATCCGTCTTATGTAACATTCATTGTGGAGGTGGCTCCAGACGACAGCGCTTCCTCTGCATGCCTAATCTGAATGTGCCGCGACGTTGTCCTTGGTATATATTTTCTCATCATTTCGGCGCATGTGGCTCTTGGTAGATGGGCTGCTGGCAGAGAGATACAATCTGTATTACCGTTTGTAAGGAACAACATGAAATTAAACAGCCCTATCTGGCGAAGGAGAGTTGTTACCTGGACAGCCTCTTCGGAAAACAGCCAATCTCATCTTCGATATCTCATCCCAGTTCTGCAGTGGTTCACGGAAAACCAGAGCCTGTAATATTGATTCGTGTTTAAAATTGCTTAGTGAATTCAAGCACGTCTTCACCAAGGTTCCTCGCTGCACATCACTGAATGGATCGAAGCCGGTGACGGGCGCAACCTGAATGCTTGTACAGTTGACGAGCCCTGAATGCTAACGCGAGCTGTACAAAATCTGTTGGGGCGAATGATTTCTGATCCTGCATATCGTAGCGTATGTCCTGTCGGGGGTGTTTTAATATTTCGTTACTGGATACAGACATCTTCTCAAATGACAGAGATTACCGCTTAAATGTCTACAAAGGCGTGTAACTGTAGTACTTCAACATTAAATTCTATAGCGTTACGTGGCACTAAAGGATGGTGTTCGGTGTCCTTACGTGCCACAGTGGCTCCTGCGACAACTGCGCCACCTAGTTCCCACGAGGGCACGATCGTGAGACCTTGGAATCATAGGAGGAGGCGATTGTCAATAGGGAGAGGGTAAACGTCGTCCGGGCTGGTCTATGGGACGCACCCTATGGTTGTCCATTGAAAGCGACTCATCACGGCGTATCTGATAGAATTCGTCAGTTTCGAATCTCCAGAAGGGACACTGGTCGTTGTTGTTCATGTAACAGGATTCGTTGTCTAGACGTCGGCGCCGTTAAAAGCGAGCGACATGCCCTAAAATTCCGCAGAGGTATCAAATGGGGCGCGGGCGGTAACCTTGCTGGTTGTACCCACCGTTAGGGTCCTCTCGCCATAAGGTTTTCGTTGGACCTGGAGCACTTGGCGATAGAACAGCAGCTGGAGTAAACGTGATAGGCTTCCTGACTTCCAAGTATTGGGGCGTAACAACGGACAGAGCAACGGATAGTACTTCAGCTGGTTGGTGTACCTAGATACATGCACAGTTAATTCAAAGACACTTTCTTTAATTTTTTTCCACAAATTTGTCAAAATATATTGGAATTAATACTTTTATATGAAGGCTACACACAAAACGAGTTAGTTGAATGTACTTTATTGGTGTCATTGAGAGAAATAAGGAAAACCGCATTCGCATGAGCATTCCATGACACGTCTTCTTTTTCACTTAACTGCTCTATTTAACTTTAGAGTCAGGACCTTTTCGAAGTGTTTATCTGAGATCTTAGTTAAGAGGACAGAAGTGAATGCAGCCCTTTTCCCACATTCCAACTTTCACTTTCCACTTTTTATGGGCTAATGTCTGAAAATAGGGTCGATTTTACGTCGACATAACGTCCCACTTAATGACCCTCAAACGTCGAGCGCATGCCTAAATTAGACGGGAAGTCATGTGATAACGTTATATCAATGTTGACATAACATCCCATTTAACGACCATAAAACGTCGAGTATAGTTCTGAGCTGAACGGCGTGCCAATTACAAACTTCATGTCATCGTTTAAAAGACGTAGAAATATCACGTCACATCATAAAGAAAATGCCGCAGGAGGTCCAATCGACGTAATATTCGCACGCCTGGTTGAATAGGGAACGTCATACTAGAAATATTTGAAACGTACTTTACGTCTACTGAAGACGTTACATCGACATATAAAAAACATAAATATAGCACCGCACATTATTAAAAAAGCCATAGACCGGCAGGGAGACGTTTTATCCAAACGTGTATTCGACACCTTTAGGACAACATCCAGTATGGCGACTGGAGACGTTATATCGACGTTGTTAATATTCCTCTAATCGCACCTTCCCGCGAACACACCATGTAGTCATTTAATAAAAAGAACCTAGTGAGGTTTTCAATGAATCAGTGTTTTATTAGGCTGTAACAAGAATCAAGGAATGCCTCTTGAGGGAGCGGAAGGAAGCACCGGGGCCGTCCATGGGTTATTTATCCTGGAACAGAAAAGTGTGAACGCAAAAATTATGAAGACTCATAACACTTCCAGATGACGCTAAAAGCGGATCGAACAAATTACAGAGTGCGAGGCTAGTGAAACAGGGTGCCTACCTCCGTTTGTTTGAGCTCAATTGGTTGATGTGCGAAGTGAAGCCAACCCATAGCGCGGCCACTTGGAAGTCCTTTCAAATTATTGGTGGACTTTTAGCGGTGACAGCGTCTGGAAGGAAACAACATTGTGCACGGACCACATAGCTTTTCTGGCACCACTCACGTAATAGCTCCTGCCTTAGAGCAGCAAACATTTAACTTTCTTCATCCACGTGCTGGCACAACATCGATTGACTTCACGCAACAAATCCGGGGTCCACAAAGTCCTTCAGAACGTCGTTCCTGCTAAGACAAATCTTTATCAACTAAATAAGCATGCCAAGGTGCAAATCACCTAAAACATGTGCTGTGCCCAAAAAAAATATGTTTGTTCATTTTCGATGGCACAAACGGCGTGGTAAAGAAAGATTCTCTGCAATAAAATTTCTTTCCATTAAACATGCTCTTGCCGCTGCAGCATCTGAAGGAATTTACTTTATGAGCGCTAAAGTTTACAGAACTGTTAGCGCTTGATGGTTACACAGATACCAATGTTTCAGCCCGTGCTCAATACTTAATCAAAAGTTATAAGTAATTTTCTGAAAATTTTAATGGAAAATGAGCCATTTTGCCCGTTTTCAGTTTCTGGTGTTATAGATACCATGTATTCATATACTCCGTCGGCCACCATATTATTGATATTTATCATGATATATATTTTATCACTTTTGATTAAGGTATCGGATAGGGCTGATACTATATATCTGGTATGTGACCTCTAGCGCTACCTTTGAACGGAGAATGAGCGTTCGGCGATGCTAGTTTATTTTATATGGTCAAAAATACCGTATATATATTTCTTTTGTGACACCTGTATATATATATATATATGTATGTATATATATATATATATTTGCCACGATCAATAAAGTTGCATGATGAGAATCCTTTTCGGGTAAACTAGAGACACTAAATGAGCTGCGCTTAGAGTATCGGCACTCATTCCCCCGAAATTGTTGGGGGCCCATCATTTTGGTGCTTGTGCAGAGCAGACGCAACTGTCGATCGTCATGATTCAAATGTGCGACTTCCTCAGCAGTAGATTCGGTGTTAGGAAGCTCATGTAATATTTCTTTTTTGCTCTGCCGCGGACTGTTTAAACATTTGTGGAGGACGGAGAAGCGTTTCCTGTGATTTCGGATAGCCGCCTCGGTGGCTCCGAGGAGAGAGCGTCGGCCTACAGATCCCGGCCCATGTGGCGGGTTCGAATCCCGGCCGAGGTGCCCGCATTCTGCCGGAGGCTTATTGCGGAGAAGACGCCGTGTAACCGAGCTTTCGGTTGCACATCAAAGATCCCCAGGCGGTCGAAATTAATCGTCAGTAATCCGCTGGGGCGTGCCAGATGCCCGTCGTTGGTTTGGCACGTAAAGTCCCCAAATTTGACTTTTTTTTTGTAATTTCAGATAAAGCTTTAGATAACTGGCAAACATGATTTTAAGCCACAATATCGGCGAGTGTTGTTACTCTGCAGCGTAGCTTATTTAGCGGCACTAGTGTAACCTTCTGCTTAGCTGCGGCAGGGTCGGCTGTCTTGACACAGAAAACCTTTCAGCCAATTAAACTAGTTCTTAAACTGAAGTCTCTCACGTTATCGAGGCTACAAAACTTTTCAACATTATTTGTTAAAGCAAGAGGCCGTGCACGTTGTAGCAATAATGCCCTTTACATTTCAAAGAAAAAAAAAAACATTAAGCTTTTCCGCTTCGGTGAAGAAGGAAGACCAGCGAAGCTGTACTATGGTAGGAATAAAGTAATGGCCGGGCGCAAGTCGGCAAGCCAGAATGGAAAGGCTCGAAAGGTTGCGCCATCTATGAGCGACGGCGGCAAGCGGACAATCGGCAAAAACAACACTGAGGACAGCTACCGCAAATCTATAAGCGACGGCGGCAACCAGAGTTTTGTGTCGACATTTCTTTGAGGGGGACGCGATCCTGGGGTAACTAGCCCTTAACAGCTTTGTTGTAAAATATCCTAACAACTTTGGAAACTATATTAGGAGAGTTCCTGCATGTCGATGACGCTCAATGCGGTTGCTCTGGACATTGTTGGGACGTCTCGTGCTTGATGTTAAAAGAACTTCCTCTACGAGAACGTAGAACTGACGTCGGCTAAT